>PVJH01002835.1:0-122686 GCA_004026705.1 Nesogale talazaci
ATCTACTAAATTTAGAGTGCAGGTTTATGTCCATGCATAAGTGTCCTGAAAGAAAGGCCTAGTGATCTACTTACAAGAAACTAGAACCGTAAAACTCTGTGGATCACAGTTCTATTCTTAAACACATGAGATCGAGATGAGTTAGGTTAGGCTTTATGGAACTGTTTCTTCTTTTTTCATTTGGTTTTTAAAAGATAGTTCGGAGATCTCTGAAACATAAGAATATTCTTCAGTTTCTTCTACAAGAGATATTCTTGGGAAATACATCATTTTCATACTTCAGAAAAACACCAAATAGGCAAATACTTATCTGGTGTATGCACAGGTCTGATTATACTCCTAAATCACCAATTTAATGTTATGACAACTAGAGATAGTAACTGAATAATGACCTTCTCTTGACAATTGGATGTGTGGACCAAGGTACTTATGCACAAAGTAGAAGGCCTTTTTAAGTATCAAGGAATCCAATTTCATTGTCATTATTACCATTGTGCCAAATGACTTGTAAAATAAAATAAATGAGATCCCCAGCACCTAGCAAGCCAAGGCAGCCCCCAATCCATCATCGTCCTGCAAAACTGCACTCTGATGGTCTCAAAATGAGGGTGAGGGAGAGGATTAGTTTTGACCTTCCACTGATCAGAACAAAGTGTTATTCTTGATCTCACTTCACTGCTTTCTGACTAGCACAGCACTTTTTTGTATTGTCTTATTTTTCTCTCTTCATAAATCAAAGCAAGAATCTAAAGAACTGCAGGATTGCTGTCTGGTTGTAGTTCTAGACAGAAAATGTGATTTTGTGGCTCTTGGAGAGATCCTTATAAGTAGACTAATAAGAGGAAGCCACCAGTTCTTTATAATCTCCAGAGAGCCTGCACCTGTGGGTCTCAGGCACCATGTGAGACAGATGTTGCCTGTTCATCAAAACCTTCAATTTGACTTTGATGCTTCCCATTCAGCCCACTCTGTCAGGCATGTAGCAAGGAGTAGGAACAGAAAAATCTGGAGGTTAATTTTGTCAAAAGTATACACAAAGTATTTAGAAAATCTAGTGAATAAGTCTTGTTTGGGCACCTGTGTAAGCTGCTTTAAGAGCCTTGAAATAAAATGATTTAACAAAACACCTTGAAATAGCCATTGTACTATTAATACTACCTTCCTACTTACATCTCAGAAAAGTGTTATTTTGTTAACACTTATTTCTGGTGTACTTTCCAAAAAGCATGCACAGTAATCCCTATGAAAGTCAGGGCCAATATAAGACAGAAACTCATCAGAGTAGGAAATCAAAAATATTTTCTACTAAAATGAGCAATAGAAAAGAGGTCAGAGTTTTGCATCCTATCAAAGGCTGAGCATGTAAAAGACCCCAGGAAAACAAGGAAGCCACCCCCTCACCCCCCCCCCACCGAGAACCAGTTCTCCGCTGTTCCTCCTAGTTGAGTTGTATAATAACAATAGCACCACGTTCTGCAATGATTATCTTAAATCCTTCACAACCATACGTTGTTATATCCCTTGGGGACTTTAATGACAAATAAGTTCATTTCAAATGAGCAAGCACAAAGAAACCATTGATATATAAGCAAGTTAATAAATGGTAGAATTTTATTTCTTCTACTAAGTACAAAATCAAGACTCTTGGCTAACTAAAGCTAAATAAAAACCACTGTCTTAATTCCTTATGAGTTATGAACCCCGGCTCCTCGACCCTACCTCTCACCTCCTTCCTCTGAATTGCAGTATTTTTATTTTCCCCAATCCAAAGAGCCCTGGTGATTAAGTACTCACCTGCTAATTAAAAAGTTGACTGCATCCACTAGTGCATCCACTAGCTTTCATAAAGATTTACAGTATTGGAAGCCCTTCAGACCAATTCTGTTCTGTCCTGTAGGCTTACCATCAGTGAGAATTGGTTTGATGGCATTGGGATTGGATGTTCTTGTAACTAAAAACTCTCTGTCACTATTTTTTTTTGTGGGGGGTATCACTGCTCTCCGGTGGTGGGATTAGAAGGCCCAGCCCCACTGCTGGAATTGAACCTCCCTCCCAGTGGGCCGCAGTTCCCCGCACAACCACTACGCCACCAGGGCTCAGCCCCTCTCTGTCACTATAAATTAAGCTGATTACCCAAGGTTCCAAGTATGTTTTAAAGCTAGAAGGCATGTATCTCCCCATAACTTTATGCTTTTAACATTGTGTGTGCTTTATTTTTTCTTTCATGAATCTTTTGCCCGGCTGAAATGATAACACCTATTTGCTTTTCTCAGTTATAAAAAGCATAGATACAGTTGTCTAGAAAACTCTTGTTTCTATCCTTCTCATTTCTGCAACTTCCAACAAACTGACAGATAAACAAGCCTGCCATGCGCTGTTATTGCTACAGCATTTGGTGTCCTAAAAATACCTCAAAGATCATGGGTGAATTATTTTCTTCTCAATCAACAAGTCCCTGGTGGTTGGAAACACAATACAGATGTAGCATCATTCACAAAAACTGTGGAAAGATAAGAAAAATAAAAATAAACACTATGAGTATCTGTATATGTCTGTGTGTATATATGTGTGTGTATATATATATATGTATATATAAAACCTGGAATCTCCTTGAATATATGAGCTTCCTGAGTGTTACAAAAAGACTACTTCTTTTCTTGTTTAGTTTTCTTAATGATTAGTTTTTATTAAAAACCCCATATCTGCTGCAAAAAAATTATCAAAATTCAACATAAAAGCAGAAAAACATTGAGCCCTTTACTCAGTGAAGGTCAAATTGTTCCTTGAAACAGTATATCAAGTGTTTTTCAAAACCACAGCTTTCAGGGTCAGCTCAGTTTTTTTCTTGGTACAAAATATTTTACTTAGGAATGTGAAGACAGGCCTGTGATCCAATGTTTTCATTAATCTTATATCATTACCAAAATATAAAGAGGTACATTGCTCTCCAAAAAGAGGGTGGTTTTGTACAGAGTATGGGTCTCCAAAATGTGTGTATATATATATAAAATGCACACATACACACATATATATATGTTTAAAAATCAGCTGATTAAAATTTCTGCCACACACTGTTCCTGAGTAGCCTTCTCTGTTCAAGTTATCCTCCTCTTTGAATGAGTGGGGGTGGCAGGTGGAGGGCAACGGTCTCATCCTGTGGAACACACAAGGTCAAGGTCACTGATACCTCAGATCTCTGCAACAGAAATTAGATTGGCCACTTTTGCTTACAATGTCAGTTTGGTAAATAAGGACAAATATATAGAGGTTTCTGTTTGCTCAGAATAGGTTGAAGCTAGATGTTAATCTGAGGAAGTGAAAAGCAAGAAAAGGAAGCACAAAGGTAAGCCAAGAAACTCAGGAAAAGTCACAACAAGGGTGATGGCGTCATGTTCCAGGAGAAAGAGATTCCACTATATGTGGCTAGTTCACATGCACCAATCTGTTTCTAGGAGTTATAACAAAGTACCACACGTTTGGTGGCTTAAAGGTTCAGAAAAGCATGCACGTTCATTTCTGGAGTCTTCAGTACGGCCCTGTTCTTGCTGAAAGCTCTCAGGAGGATTCATTCTCACTTCTCAGTCCATGTGGCCCTGGGTGGTCTTTGGTTTGTGAGAACGTGTTGTTGAAGCTCTCCTTGCACAATACTGTGGCCACTTCTTTGATAAGGATATTTGTCATCTAGGATGAGGGTTCTTCCTATTTCAATGTGAATTGGTGTTCACTACATATAATTACATGTGTAAAGACTCTATTTCCTAAAACCATATTTATAGTTAATAGGGATTTCAATATATCTTTGTGGGAGGGTCCACTATTCACAACACCACATCCTCTGGGATGCTGGTACTTTAATGGTAGAGTTCATTAAAGAATCATATATATGTGATTATATAGAGAGATATGTGAATATATATATATGTGTGTATATATATATATATAAAATCACAAATCTCTGTGCTCAGCATGAACGTTATTGCTGTTAGGTGAGATAGAGTAAATTGCAGATCACAGTGACCATAAGCACAGCAGAAGGAAAAAATGCCCATAATGGAGCCATCCTCACAATTGTGTCTACTCCTGAGCCTATTGCTGCATCCACTGTGTCAATCCACCTGAAAAAGAGGGCTTTCCTCTTTTCCACTGCCCCTCTCTTTACCAAACTTTATGTCCTTCTCCAAGGACTCGTCTGTCCTGGCAACATGTCCGAGCTATGTAAGGTGAAGTCTTACCATCTTTGAAGGAGCACTTTGGCTGAACTTCTTCAAAGATAGATTGGTTTGTCCTTTTAGCCATCTTTGGTAATTCCAATAATCTTCTCCAGTGCTATAATTCAAACACATGGGTTCCTTTTGACCAGGCTCGTTCAATGTCTAACTTTCATACGCATAGAAAACAATGGAAAATGCCACAGCTTCTGTTGAGTACACCTTAGTCCTCAGATAACGTTCTTGATTTTCAATGCTCTCAAATGGTCTTGTGCAGCAGATTTACGTAGGGTGGTGTTTCTGCGTGTCTTTTGACTGCTGCTTCTATGAGCATTGATCGTGGATCCAAGCTAGGCAATATTCTCGACATCTTTCACCTTTTCTCAGGTGTGAACATGTTGGTCCTCTTTGACACAGTCTTCTATGTTGCTTGGCATACAGAATGAATAAGCATGGGACAAGGAATAATCCTGACACACACTTTTCTGATTCTAAACCATGCACTTTTTTCTTGTTCTGTTTGCGTAGCTGTCTCTTGATTTGTGTATAGACAGAGGCACAAGGAAATGGTCTGGAATTCCCGTTTTTCTCATGGTCATTCATAGTTTAAGTTTGTTTTGATCCATAGAGTTGAATACCTTGGAATAGTCAATTAAGTACCAGCAAACACCTTTCTCATATCCTCTGCTTTGAGCCAAGATCCACCGGACATTAGCAATGATACCCATTGTTGCAAATACCCCGGTGAATTCACCCTGCACCTCTAGCAGATCACTTTCAATGTACTGTCATCACTATCATTGACTGGTATTCAGCAAAATATTTATTTGTAAGTGATATCAGTTATATATTATTATAATTTGAACATTTTTGGTCACCTTTCTTTGGAATGTGCACAAATAAGAATTTTTTATTATCACTTGGCCATTTAAATAGCTGGTTTCCATATTTCTAGGCATTCAACAGCAAGTGCTTCTAGTCCTCCATCAACTTGTTGAAATATTTCAATTGGTATTCCATCAATTCCTATAGCCTTGTTTATGGCTAATGCTTTCAATGCAGCTTTGTTTTTCCCCCTTCATTACCATTGTTCTTTCTTATATGCTATTTCCTGAAATGATTGACTGCATATTACTTTGAGTACAATTATTCTGTGTATTCTTTCCATTTTCTTTTTATTCTTCTTTTTTACTCTCTATTCCAAAACTTGTCTTTTTACAATCATTTAATTTTTTAACACTTTTATTGGCTTGTAATTCACATTTCACAAAATTAAATAGTTTAGTCACAACTAAACTATTGTGGTGTGCAATCATCACCACAATTAATTTATGAATATTTTCTTCATTCTTCTTTTCTCAAAAACCATTTTATAAAGACCTAACATACATACACATCATATAATTCCATAGTTCAGTCATATCATTTTTGTATAATGCCCACTGCAATCAGTTTCAAATTATTATTTTTTTCTTTTCTGTACTCCTTGATATCAGCTCTGATTACCCCAACTCACCCACCTTGCTTGCCCTAGGAATAATTATTCTAGCTATTCTCTCTATTTACTTGAAGGATGTCATGTGGGAATGCACTAGGTCAGGTAGGCTCTACCTCAAACACCTGTTACGCAAACACTTAAGACTGAAGCTACATGGTATATGAAGAATCGGAAGATAGCTATGCCAAGTGTTAGACAGTATATAGATTTCTTACTACTTCCATACCTTACTTGTTATATAAGATATGTACTATTCTGCCAGATCTATGTTTGATATTATCAGTGAATATTATTGTAAGGTTTTTACTTTTCTATTTTATCGAGGGCTCTTACAACTCTTATTGCAAACCATATATCAATTGTAGCTGATATATATATATATATATATATATCTATATATAGATATATATATCCCATCATTATTTCTAGACATTTACTTTGCATTGAGCCCTTGGTATCCGCTCCTCCTTTTTTTCTCCTCTTCCTACCCAACACTTGTGGCCAACTGATAGATTGTAGATTGTTAATTATTTTCAAATCTCACTCCAACTACCATTTTCATTCCCCTCTGGTTCTGTTGTTCTTCCCCCTGAATGGGAGGGTGTGGTTATGTGCTCCTCCCTATCGTTTTGGCATCTCAATTCCCATTCCTGTCCCTGGGTTCCATGTGTTGTGAATTTTAACTCTTGTCTAAACCTAACTACATGCTCCTGTTCAGTCTAGATTGAGAGGCTGTATTGAGGGCATGAGAGTGGGGGGTGAGGAGGCCTATAGGAAACAGAGGTATATTTCATGACCCACTAGTGCTTTACTGCACCTTGATTGACCCTCCCCCTCCATGTGACCCCTCTGTAGGGGGATGCTCCATTGACCATAGATAGGCCATTGTTCTCTGCTCCAACCTCCCTCCATTCTCACCAATACATTCTATTTCTTAGCTTTCTGGTTATTTTTGTGAATCTTCTGATGCCTAAAAGAATCTCAGGATTGTGCTGGCTAATGTGCTTCGTCCATGTGGGTTTGTTGCTTCCCTTTTGGATGGTTAGTTGTTTAACTTCAAGCATTTAAGATGCCAGACACTAAATATCTAATCACCTACTCTCAGTGTTTGTGCAGATATGGATTTATTCTGTACAAGTCAATAATCCATGCATTCATTATTAGCCTTGATTTCTCAATGGGGTTTCAACATTGTTACCATAGGATAAATCAATTACACTAGATAAAAAAAAGGAATGCATGTTCAGTAAGCTTCTCTACCATAAAAAAAGTTTCTCTATTGTGAACCAGAAGCACAAACAGAGATTCAGGAATGGATTGGCAGATCTCACGTAGTCCTAGCTCTACTTTAAGAAGAATTAGTTCTTATGGTATGGCCTTGTTCAATACTCACCCTCATGAAGGAAACATAGAAGACATGGCTGCTATAGCAAAATGTGGTATAGAAAATAGATGGTGGTAGAATATCTGAAAGACAGTGTCAGATGTCTTAAAGGCTTATTTTTAAACATGCAACCATTTAAATGAGACATCGATTAAGCCCACAGGGGAAAAGCACACCAACACCCATAACCCAAGGATTGCAAATTATGTAATCCATAGCTGAAGGGGTGAATTTTATTATAGCATAAATTCTGAGATTTTTCCATCATTTCCTGGGTAGTATTTTCCATAAGTTATTTCAATATTGCACTTCAAGAACTGAATTTTTTTCTTGAGCTCTTTCTGTTTAATTTATGCTGGCTATGTTCTTCCTTTTTGATTTTCGAATTCTAGGACTTTGAAATTTCATTAAAATATTTGAGTTTGTTTTTTTTTGAGCTGCTCTCTGAAATTTTCTTTTTAGCTCATGAAACTCATCACTTCATTTTGTTTAGCAAATCAATGCTGGAGACCAAGGTCTGCGTCTCTTCTGGCACTTATTTTGATCTTTTGTTTTTTTTCTGTCTTTTTAATGACCTGACTTTTTCGTCAATGGCATTCTTGATGTCTTCAGCTTATTTCTGCCATTAGTGTTTAATGGGTTAAATCTGTTCTTGACATTCAAGTGGGATAGACTCAAAGTTACATTTTGTATCTAGTAGACTTGTTATCATTTTTTCAGCCTTGACCTGAGATTACAAGTAATTATTTGATGATCTCTTCCACTGTCAGCCTCTGGTCTAATTTCAGCTGGCATTGGGCTTCTTTAAAGTCTCTTTCCACAAATGTAGTCAGTTTGAATTCCGTTTATTCCATCTGGAGGAGTCTACCTGTCTAATGATCTTTTGTTTGTCTAAAAGATATTTGCTAGTCTTGGTGGTGGAATAGTGATTCTACATTGGGCCACTAAATACAGTTTGAAAGCACTAGCTGCTCTGGGGGAGAAAGATGGGACTTTCTGCTCTGGAAAAAAAATTATGAACAAGTTGTTGGTCTTGCAAAATTATATCATATTATCTCCAGATTTGCTTCTAGTACCACGTCCATGTTTTCCAACTACTGTCCCTTTCCCTTTGCTTCTAAGTTGTATATACAAATCACCAATAATTATTCATACATCTTGATAGTATGCTTGAATGATTTCTGATGGAAGAAATTGGCAGAAGTCTTCAATTTCTTCCCACTAGGATTTTTTCTTGTTGCATAAATTTGAATAATAGTTGTTTTGATTGGATTTTTCTTAAAGACAGTTCAACATAATTCTTTCACAGACAGCATTGCACTTTAAGATAGATTTTGAAATGTCCTTTGTGTCATTGAATGCAACACCATTCACCTTTATTGCTAACTTTCCTACCATGGGAAAAATATGATTTTCTGGTTCAAAATATGCAATAGCAGTCTGTTTTAGCTCAATATTGCTCAGGTATTGATTTTTATGTATTCATTTTCACTCTTGATGGCTTCCAGTTTTTTAATGTTCACAAGCTTTGCATTCTAAGTTCCAATCATTAGAAATTTTTACAGCATGTTCTTCTTAATTTGAGTTCTTCAAATTACATGACATAATCTATAATACCACCACCACCAGCCCCCGAGTATCTTCCCATCTCCCTCTCTCCTCCTCCTCCTTCTTCTGTTATCATCATTGTCTTTATCTCCATCTTCATTTTCTTCTTCAACGAATGGCCTTGTTATTGTGTATTATCTTCTTTTTTGCCTTAGTTAAATCTATTTCATTCCCTCTATGTTTGCAAGTTCTATAATTACATTTTCCTGTTTTTACTTTTAATTATCATGGTTATAGACTCATAAACCCTGCTCGATACATTTGAGCTTGTTGGTTTAACTTTGGATATTTTTTTATATTAGACTAACCTCTGAATTCTGATGTCATGTATGTGCATGAGAGCTTCACTTCTGCTATTGTTGATTTATGTTCAGAGATCTCCCTTTAACATAAGATTGACTTTGTTGTCTTAAATTGATTTAGTAGCTTTGCTATTTTTTTTGAAGGAAAAGGTTAGTGATTATATGATTTTTTTTGCATTTTTCTTTCTTATGTTTCTGTCACCTGTTATACTTCTTATAGAGTTTTATATATACCACCCTTTGACTTCATAAGTTTAGGCACTATTATTTCTGAGAATACTAATGTTTATGTTATAGAAGCATATCTCTGTGGTTAAAGTAATTTAAACTATTGATCTCATAATAACAAAATGAATCATTTATAACTAAAATTTTCATTGACACTTTACTTGTGGGGCTTCCAAACACACTTTATGACTGAATCATCAAATAGTCATCATAATTGTGTAAGAGACCACTATTACTTGATATAAATGTGCTTGCATTTGTGGTTGATAAAAACGTAAGAGCTATCAAAGTTTCAATTTTGAATTTGGAGGTGGCTTAGTATACACATTTGCTCTTGAGCAGGGGTAACCTATTGATCAAATGTAGAAGTATTTTTATTGGTAGTCAATATCAATGTGGCTCCAATTCACAGTGACCCAAAGTATAGCAGAATGAAGCAGTGCTTGGCTATGAACCAGTGTCATACATACTGGATTACTTGAGTTCATTGTTGCATGTCCAGCAATCTATCTGACTCTAGTCTGTTGGAATCCATCAGATTTTCACCAATAAATTTTCAGAGGCATTTCACCACCCCTCTCTTCCTAGTCTTTTGTAATGTGAAAAGTCCACTGCCACCTGTCCACCAGCAGGAACCCTTCCTCATTTGAAATACTGGTGTTCCAGTCTAGCATCACAGCAACAGAAAACTAAACGTAAAGACACAGACTGAAAGATATACTTGGCAGAAATGAAGGTTCAGTAGACACAATTGCTCAGAAGAGAGTAGTGAGTTCCCACCACTCTGTCACCTGTCATACTGCTAATGCCGCTTCTTAGTCATAAAAAAGTTTGTGTAGAAAACTTTGGAATAAGGGGAGGAGGACAGCATCATGAGGCACCACTCAAGGTTGTCCTCGGTGTTTGCTTTTCTGTGTTTGTTCTGTCCATGGAGAGGTTATTCCAGGTTGATGAGAGATGAGAATCATAATATGCAGATGATAAAAATTTTTCTTTAATCTAAAGGATTTTTTGTTTACATCACATAATACCATGTTTACTGTAATTTCTCCTGTTACTCCCCTTACAGGAATGACTTATTTTGCCACTTTTGATAATAGTGTTAAATTTTAAAATCCTCTGTGACTATGAACAGTAAAATTTTAGTATTTTTAAAAATATATTTAAAGTTTGAATCTCTATGCATTCTGTACAACTTTTATCTGATTATAAGGCATTGTTTCAAATCTATAAAGATTAATGTCATCCTATTCATGAAGGTCTTCAAATGTATAGTTCTGGCTGTATAGACAAATAACTGTCTTTTTATTTACTTTCAATTCATTAGTTACCATTCACAGAATATAAGAATGCATCTTCTGAAGGGTGAGTATGATATAATATTAGAGATACATGGTGCAGTGAAGATGACACATTCAAGCTTTAGTTTGACACAGATCTGGTCATGATTCCTCACTCAGGTTGCTCTTGTCAGGTGTTTCCTGCACATAGGGCTCTGAGAAGGATTCAACTCAATGGCAGAGAGTTTGCTTGGGGTTTATAGGTAAAGCAGGAGAGCCTAGTTGTGAAGACATTAGGTGTTTGGATGCTGTCAACTGAAACTTCAGTGGTTTTATTAAAGATCCGAAGAAGGAAAATTCTGACCTTATGATCATGCCAAAATTACAGCCTAGAGACCTTACGGGGTACTTCTACTTGGTTCTATCTGATAGCTGTGAGTTGAAATAAACTGAATGGCACAAAACAATAGCATAGGTAGAACAGTTAGTGAAAGTCTATGCTTTGCAGGGGGGGGGAGTGTCTTTGAAAATAATGTTTACTACTCACAAAGGAACCCTGGTAGGTGCAATAATTAAGGATTCAACTCTGGTGCAAAAGTCAACACTGAGAACTTCCGCACAGCTCTCCAGGACAAAATGTGACAGTCAACCTCTGTAAATACAAATACAAATACAGCCTCTGTAAATGTAAATACAAATACAGCCAGCAGATGAATTTCTCCTCAAGGAAATTCTATGGTGCACTGTTGGATGACGATGAATCAGAATTTACCCAACAGCTGTGGTTTTGGTTTGACTTTATTATTTATTACCACCACCCATCTATCACTTTGTCATGTTGTGGTGGCTTGAATGTTGCTGGATTAATGTAATCCAGGCCACCAGCATTTCAAATACCAACAGGGTCACCCAAGATGGACAGCTTTCAGTGACAGTTCCAGACCAATAGAAAGTAGGGATAAAGCTTGATATTCTGGTACTTTGTACATTAAGTCGACGAAAACCCTAGGAGTCACTGTCCTATTGTTCCACTTGGCCCAGCACACGAAGGGTCCAGAAGATGACCCAGGCCTGATTGGGCAATGTTTCATTCTGGTGGCAAATCACATTCCCAGAAGTTGGAGTCCATGTAGAGTTCAAGAAGCAGAAATAATTTAAGAGAAGCAGGAAGGAAATGTTGTGACATAATGAAAGTTAACAGAAATTTCACTGGCAGAACTATGTAACCTTTCTGGGTGTGTGTAATATGAATCAGATTCAGAATACTCATAACACCAGACAATGGACATATTATATGTACCCAGACATTGCAGATAGACTTTACAACTAGCAGACACAAATAATCAGATACATTGAGGTAGCTAACTAATTTGCTAATGGAATATTTGTTCAAAGGATGGAAACACTCAGGAAAACTCTGCAATTAACCTTTAAAAACAAAAAGAATTGTTGCCTAGAAGGTTTTCAGGACTTAATTATTGATAGAAGCATAAGGGTAAATCTAAACCATGACCTTAAACATCTTATCTTTATATATCACGTCTTATTTGGGAAGGAAAATAGTTCTAGTCTCTGAAATGTCTCCAAATGGAATGAGAAGAAAATTTTGACTCATTAGAACAAGTATTGTAGTTTTATTTGTTTTTCAGAACTAAGCAGTGGATTTTTCTAGTTTCTATGCTATCTCAGCTTTTTCCTTGATGAAAATAAAATAAAACATTTTTCTTCATGGGAAAAATTTCAAATGATTTTTTAATTTTTGTATTCAGGAGAAACTTGATTAAGTTTGATTAATGGAAGATATGTACAGTTAGAAGTAATATGGCAAGGAAAAATTAACAATGATCTAATCGGAAACTTTTACTGAACATAATTTAGCGTTTATAATTTATCACTCAGGTCTCTGAATTATAATGAGTGTCATGCAATTTGGATATTTTGAACCGGCATGCCAGCCAACAAGGAAATAATCAACTTATATCAAGCATGTACACGATGCGTGGGACATAGTAGTCACTCAATAAATGCATCCTAATGAGTGAAGGTCAGGAACTGTGTTACTTTATACTTGCTTTGCCATTTCATTTTCACAGGGAGTGTCGTGGGATAGATACATCAATACTTTGTAATTAGCTCAGTATTGTCCCATGGGAAGAATTCAATATTTAAACATGCTCTACATTTCGGAAAAGCACACATTTTAAATTTCTATAATAAAAGTTCCCTGGACATTGAGTGCGGCTCTAAATACACATTTCAAATGGATCGGCAGTTACTAAATACAATAACTTCCCACAAGTGATCATAAGGAAGAAACAGAATTTCTTCTAACATAACGCGAGAACAGGCTATTATTTCATGGCTTTCTGAGTTTTTATTTAAATTTGGCTCTCTTTCAACTCAGGGTGACCTCATTTGTGCCGGAGTAGAACTGTGGTCCATCATTTTTGCAGTGCCCTATTTTTCAGTAATAGTTCACCAGGTCTATCTTCAGAGGCACCCTGGAGTAGATTTGAAACACTGCTTTTATTTTAGCAGGCAAGCAAGTTAACAGTTTGCCCCACCACCAGAATGTAAATATAATAAGCATGAGAAAACAACATCTCCTTAAAAACTCTCCATACCTCATGCGAGTTTTTGCATGCTGTCTAAATTCCTATTAATCCAAGACAAATCTATGTTAATAAATCCCCTCTCAAAATCTTTGACAAAGGTAAGTAGGTTTTCATGAGTTCAATAAAGTGAAGTAAGTTAATCGAATTGCTTCCACCAAACTGGGATAAGTCTCATGAAAGAAATAGGTCTTCCAATGCAGGTTTGCATGTTCATAAAGAGAGGGCAGAAGGGAGCATTTCATTTTGGTATAGAAAATGAGAAATGGTGAGTTTCCAAATCAAAGTATCAGGATGGTGGACTCTTTGGGTTTCAAAGAAGAGAAAGAGAGAATCTGGAGATAGTTATCCAGAAAGGGAAGGTAGAGTGCAGAAAGAAAAGGCTTATCTACTTATTTTGTTTAGGTGTCGATTTCTTGTGAAGTCAGGGTTTCTCACTATTGCAAAGAGCTCACCAACATTCTCCAAAGTTCCCCTTGGGACTTATCAAATTTGAATAGATACCAGGCATGACATATCCTTAACTCCTGAAGAACAATCTTTTCCATGAGCTTTTATAAACTTGAGACCATCTAATAATCTTTTTTTTTGCATTCTCTGTTTTCACAAAATTGATGATAAAACATTGCATTGCTATTAGAATAAAAGAGATTGAGACACAGTTACAGTATTGAAATATGTGGATAGTTAGTTCCATCACTTCTGATTGGGTGAGCAACTATTGCTTTTTTTCTTTTCATCAAATTCTCATTCCCTCAACACCACTGATGGACTTAGTTGGAGTTAAAATGTCGTCAATCTCTTATAATTAATTGATGACATGATGGTACTATGGATAATACACTTCCTACACTATGAGTATCTTTATTGTAAATTTCCAAAAGTTGTTAATTATTAATCTAACTCTTAATGGAAAAAGCAAAGATTTAGTAAATGCAAATAGCTTTCTTGGCCTTTTGTTTTCAAAAAAGGAAAAAACAATTGTAGCTTCTTGGGTTCTTCTGATTAATCAAAATTCAGGGTGTTTCATCAGATCCTTATTAACCTGCCAATCCCCCTCTTTTCTGTTGCAAAGTTCACCTCAGAATTCATATCTCAGCCCTGACTGAGCTATCATTTGTGTAATTTGACTCCACGGAAGACATAGCCAAACTACTAAACTCAGGGGAAGTATATATACTTATGCTTTAGCAAAGAAAGACTAGTAGCTATTGAATGTTGAGAATAGAAATGATGCTAGAAGGCTTATCGTTCAGGGAAGACAGACCCTCCAAAATCGACTAATCATGCATGGTTCCCAAGTGCTTGATTGCACCCTTACACCCCAGATCACAGCGATCACAATCATCAGCCTATCCCTTGATGCTCATATCAATGTACACACCAAAATCCAAACGGACTCTGCGCCATCAATTGATGCCAACTCAAAGCGACCTTACACGACAGGGTGGAACTGCCCCTGTGGGTGTCTAGACTGTGACTCTTTACTGGAGCGGAGAGCCACAGATTTCTCTCAGAGAACAGTTGGGGGTTTTGAACTACTGATTTTGTGTCACAGCCCAACTAGTAACCACGATGACCCCAACATCTTTCATAGAGTATATAAAATGTATTCTACAGAGAACAAAACATATAGCTCAAGATAGCTTTCAAAGTTGCTTAGTAAAAACACTTACTTTCATGTTGTGAATTAGGAAATCAAAATCAAATTCATGTATTCAGATTACGGAAGGGGAAATGTGCATGGTGAAATTGTGTCAAGAAAAAAAACCCAAATGGCCATGAATGACCTCCTCATACTTGACAAGGCATCCTTTTGCTTCCGCGTGTTGAAGCAGAGTGTTGATAATTTGTAAAATGAGTGAAGCTCATCAAAATTTCAAATGTAACTCTCTGACTTCTGGTCTTTGGAGTTATTGAAATCATTGCTTCTAAGTCAAGGTCACCCAGTTCATGTGCTTGTTTGCCCGCATTTCATGTGGACTAATCTAAGTTGTATAACAGTGTGTGTGCTTGTGAGTGTACCACATATGAGCAGACACACATGCTAATGCCCATGTTTAAAACTGGTTTCCTGTCAAAAAGTGTTAACGGGATGGATGTTGGAGCAGACTGTGTTCACACCATTCCCAACGAGGCTGCAAGTCATTGGGCCATATGCTGGGTTTTGGGGTTTTTTTTCAGAGATTTGATTTATTGCCAGCATACGTCAACACACGTGGTACACATTACACATAATTATTAGTTCCCTTTTTTATGTCTTTCAACTAAGTTGGCCCACAGAGGCTTGCATGTACTGAAGGGATATGTGCATGTGGGTTGGGAGTGAGGATGGGTGGGGGAGTATTACTAAATGATTTCTCTAGAGTCATTTGAGAAGGTCTCCTCAACCGCCATCTCTTATAGCAAAAAGTTTATAATTTCTACATTTTCCAAAAAGGACATCTATATAACGAGCTAGCATATGAATGTCAACAGAAGTCGAAGCTGGAAGGATACAGTAGAGACGATAACCCTGAGAAAGTTCCAATGTCATCCCACAGTAATTTGGAGTTAGCCTTCCCTTCAACACATGTTGGACTATAATTGATTTAGCACAGTCTATGTAGAGAAAATTAATGTTAAATAAATTGATGTAAAATGATGAGATAGATGTCTCTTGACCCAACTTTCTCCATCCCCTTTATAAAAGGAGATCAGCATGTTTAATGCATAAATAATTACACTACCATATTCTGTCCCACATATTAGAACACATCTAATAGGCAGTGCTTCTTATGGTCTTTGATTTTATTTTTTAATAGCAAAAAGGAAAAAGGAAACTCACCACTGTTGAGTCAATTCTGAGTCATAACCTGATATTTAAGGTTTCTGAGACTGTTAGTCTTTATTGGAGCAGACAAGCTTATCTTTTTTTTTCAAAGAGCATCTAGTGGTTTTGAACCCTTAGCCTGTGGTTAAATGCCCAATGTTTAACCCACTGTGCCACCAGGAACCATGTTTATTTTAGGTCATCTCTCTAGCTCACTTGCACTTGTCTAATTATTCATATACATATATCTTAAGCTTTGTTATACTCTGTAAGCCATAATTTTCAGAATGCAGATTCTCAGAAAGCCAGGAAAGGCCCACGAGGAGAAAGCTGTACCATGCTTAAGTCAAGAGTTCTTTGTTGATGACTGGACTTTTTGCTAAGTGTGATTCCTTTTCTGAGTGATAATTAGGGAAAACCGGCACATGAAGATAAAAGCAGAGAAAGAACCATAGCAGTCATTATCCATAGGGATGCTGCTGGAAACAGTGTATGGTTTTTTTTCTATTTGATTTTATTAAATGGCCAGGATCCCTAGTGCTTCATATTATCTAAAGGGGAAAAAAGTGAAAAATGAACAAGTCATGGATTTTCAGTGCTCTAATGACTTATACTAATGTATTCCTTCATCTAAATACAGATTTCTATTTAAAATTCAGTATGCAGGGGTATTATGAATTCCAGTTTAATGGATTCCAAATAATTGCCCTTTAGAAATGATGAATAGCTGTTTAAATTCACTGATAAGAATATACTATTTCTCTCTGAACAATAGGCTTTCCACATTCACTGTGTCGTATATGCCTGAAATTAGTTTATTAATTTTTATTGATATGCAAAACCCAAACCGATGACAGTGGAAAATAACCTTTGCTAAGAAACTTCTGAGATTCCTTCCAAAATCTCTGTTATTCTCAGAGGTGATCAGGGGAGACAAGATGACATGTTGGGTAAGGAGGCCAGGCCTATGGAATACAGGAGGTGGCCTTCTCTTCTTTCTTTACTTTTTCCCGCCTTCTAAGTTGTGCAGTTTAAAAAGAAGGGGAAAAAAGGGTATTTCTAAGGTAAACATCATTCCTACCTATGTCCAAACCCCACAAAGCAGACAAAGCTGTTTGAAGATCCTCGGTGCTGTCATGCAAACAATCCCCCCAAAAAGACTGCATCACATTACAAGGAAGCAGAAAAGAGAGGCAGAATTATTGAAACAAAATATACTTTATTCATTTACCCTATGGAGGAGTGGCCCTTGATTTTAGTTTTCCCCTAATCAGACTGGACACTTTGTTACACTCATTTTAAAAAAATCAACACAAACAGAAAACAACTTTCAAAGTCAGAACAGAGGCAGGCAGTGATCACTATCTCCGTTTAAGTAGCAAGATTACGTTCATTATCAGAAGGTCAGTGATTTCTTCATGCATTCATAATTATATTACCTCCTTCAATCTATAGCCTTGTCTATAGTGATGCATCCAGTTAAGAAAAAAATAGTCATTCATATGGAGGAATGAAAATCTGCGCTCTTTGTACAAACTGAATTCTAATCAATGATGCAAAGGGAAAATTAAATCAATTTTGATTCAATATACTGATAAAAAAATCTCTTTGTTGTCTCTGATTTTGATTTTAAGTCTCTTGTCATTGCAGAAAACTCTGCAGGGAAACCTGCCTTTTCACAAAGTGAAAAACAGAAGAAAACACCTCCACAGAAAGAGAAACACATTTCAGAATTCATATGATTCTTTGTTCCCTGCTGGTGAATTCATAAAGACATTATACTCTCGTGAAATATTTATATTTTAGAACAGTACACATGAATGGTGTGCACATGACACATATGAACAGCTCTATCTATACAAATATGTCCAAATAAACTGCAATAGAATGGAGATTGTAGGCTTGTGGGTCCAGTTAAAGCAAACCAGGCAAAAAGCCCCCTTGTCCCACGTCCTCTCTGTCATCAGCATCTACATAAGGTTGTAAGTGAGAAAATCTATGCCTATCCTGTTCTTTTTCTAAAGTCTATTTCAGAGGAAGCAGAGACAGAAAGAGAAATATATCATCCTCTATCAGAGCCACTGAAAATATAAGCTGGGGTAATCCGAGTTTATCTTTGCAGGGTATTTGTGCATACAAGACTGGACGACTATGACTTGAGGTTTTTTTGGTGTGTGTGTGTGTGTGTGTGTGTGTTAATCTCTCTCTCTCTAGCAGAAGGGTGAGTGCCCCTTTCCCCAGGCCCCTGCATTCTTCCTCCAGGGTCTGCTGCCTTTACTACACAGGGAAGAATGGCCCCTCTGTTTGCCTGCCTGCCTGTGTATTGCGGCCATTGCTCCATTCAGCTGCCCTTTCAGGTCTGCTGACTGCTGCTGTACAACTTAGCTTTTATGCTCCACTGACAGAGATTTCTGAAGCCAGACGGTTTCTGAAAAGAGGGTCTATTTGCATAAACAATGCCATGTGAGGAGGTCTGCTGGAAACAAAATCAAAATTCACTCGAGCGAATCATACTGATCAGCTCTTCTTCTTCTTTTTTTTCGCCACTAACACCTCCTGTAGTTACCATCTGTATGCTAAAATGTGACTAGGACTTTGAGCAGTTCTTTCCTCCCATGCCCTATGTGTCCAGTTTTATTAAATAAGCCCAAGATATAGTTTATTTTCTGGGCTAGTCTGAGCGGAATCCATAAATAGACTATGCTATGTGGAATGAGGAATGCGCTCCGTAAGAAATGAGGGCAGGAGGCCAGCCAGGCCTCGGCTAGCCAGAGTTTTCCATTAGATTTGTCATGGGTGTCTCATCAGGAGGCTTGTCTGCACCAGGAGCTGCCCGTTCACGGTCTCTCTGCTCACAGGTCATCGAATGCAACACTGTCCCATCGCCAAAACTCACCTAAGAGAGAGATTCTGCTGATTTCAAATATCCCTTCACCTTCTTTCCCTCAGAAATAAACCTAAGATTGGCACTAAAGGTAAAGCAGATCAGGTTGAACAAGCAGTGGAAATGGGGGTGCATAAGCACAATGGAGAATGACCTTAAAACAATTCCTTCCATGAGACCCTTCCTTCAGGGAAATACCTAGAATCAGTCAGTGATCGTGACAAAAGCTAAGTTGGAGGTTACCGTGAAGTTGGAAGGGCAGGGAGCAGTGAGAGAATGGGTTAAGCTTTTCTGTTCTAGGTGATGGAAAGCTATAGAAGCATATGGTGGTCATGCTGGCAAACGGACAGCAAAGAAACAAAAAGAAGAAACAAAAAGTAACTAACTAAATAAATAAATAAGAATAAACCACGCTTGCTTGTATGAATATGTGATTAGAGCAAATGCAGCTTTTTAAAAGGAAACACATTGGTCCTTTTTAGTAAAAATGTTAAATTCTGACTTTATTATGTGTCTTTAAGTAACTAGTTACAATTAGACTCTCTTATCTGAAGCAGTAACTATAATTTGGCTCCAAAATGAATTTTTGCATTTTAGGGCATAAAGGAAAACATACGTTCTTCCAACATCAATTCTGTTTCTATTTTTCTGTGCCTGGAGGTGAACTTTTCCCAACATTTTACTGGCCTCCTGGAATATCTCTTCTAGTGTGCTCCTTTCTCCCCTTAAAAATGTCACAATGTGGCCCATATAAATACCATTCCCGCAAAACAGCATATAAGACTTCTTGAAGAACTCAGAGGTCCCAAGCCTGAGGCAGGAAATGAGCATGGATATCTTGTCACATAAGAAAGCAAGAATGTTCTCATGGAAACTACCAGGAATCAAAGTCAATACATTTTCAACTCTCACTCCCCAACGGTTACTATCATGGAATATGGTAACCATTGTTGATGATGAAACTTGCAGAGGACTGAAAGGTAAACATCCTTAAATCCATGAGATTATCAATCCATAATGACACATTAAGAAAAACAAAGCACTAATTGGCTAATTGGCCATTTCTGGGAGGTTTCAGACCATTTTATTATTAAAAGTGTTTGTAACTAAAAGGGTGGTTGTAGAGTTGACTTTATCTCACCATGACTCCATATATACTATGCGGACTCTTCTATAGAACTTCTTTCAAAAGCCCCTTGCCAGGACTTTTGTATAAGGTGCATCTGGGTGTGTTCGGACATCCAACATTTGGGCTTGTAGTTGAGTGAGTAACCATTGTGCCATCTGGGTATTCCCTTGAAAGCAGTTAGCCGTCTGTCTTTGTCAACATGACCATTTCACTTGATAGAAATAAGGTTAGAATAACTCTAT
The DNA here is from genome assembly GCA_004026705.1 of Nesogale talazaci. NCBI lineage: Eukaryota > Metazoa > Chordata > Mammalia > Afrosoricida > Tenrecidae > Nesogale > Nesogale talazaci. Next base: position 20,188 of record PVJH01002835.1, read on the forward strand.
ATTGTCAGCCATCAAGAATTACTGGATCTTGCTCTGATAATTAATGCTTGAGGATATCCTTGCCTACCCAGCCATGCAGTGGTAACTCATGGTTTCATACCCTGCCACTTAATGAATCTCTTTGTAACCTCACAGAGTTAAAAAAAATATTGTCCATTTTAATACTAGCATAATCCATGATCATTATAGTTGCAGAAGGTTTAAATCTATTTCTTGGATTTTAGAGCACAATGAAATGTTCTGGAATTACAATTCATCTCAACCATTTCTGTAGTTTGTTTTAACGTACCCAGTTGAAAGCTTTTGCAGAAAAAAAAAGGTAAAAAATATGTCTGGCACCCCCTACTTTCAGCCACCTGACTTCAGCAATCTGTCTTTCATGCCACATCCTTCAAATCTATCTCAAATTTTACACTTCCCTGTGAATGTGCTTCTGCAACCATTTGTGTAGTATCCTCAGCAAAATCTTACTTGCATGTGATGTCAATGATATTGTTTACTAATTTCTACAATTTGCTAAGTCATCTTTCTTTGGGATGATACACATATGAGCCTTTTCCAGTCTAGATGGCTGTCCTCCAAATTTCTTACCTGAGAAGATTGAATGTACCCAGTGCTTCAGGAACTTGTAGAACCATTTGAATTTGTATTCCAGCAATTCATACAGTCTTGATTTATGTCTTCACTGTAGTTTGAACTTGTTCCTTCTATGCTATTGTTTCTAATTATATGCCATCTCTTGAAATGTTTGAACTTTAGCTTACTCTTTTTGGTGCAGTGACTACGTTTTCTCTCATCTTCTTTTTTTTTTTTTTTGGGGGGGGGACAGATCACTGCCCTCTGGTGGTTGTAGGAGCTACCCAGCACTGCTCCTGAGAGCCACCGCTGGATTTGAACTGCCAAGTCCACGAGTCGCAGTCCCACACTCAACCACTACACCACCTGGGCTCAGCTCCTCTCATCTTCTTTTGATGCCTTCTACATCATTCATTATTTTGCCAATGGAATTATTCAATATTAAAATGTGAGTCTTGCTTATATTCTTCAAATCTGTTAGCTTTACATACTGAATGATGTGTTCCTCATTTTTGATTTTCTAACTGTTTTTTCTCACTGCATTATGATCACTCTAGGTTTTTGCACATGTCATTATAGTATGGCACTTTCACTTCTTCAGCAGCTGTTTGACATGTTTTGTGATGCTTTTTTACTTCATCATTTTTTGCATTTGCTTTGGTTACTCTATTTTCCAGAAGAAGATACAGAGTTCTGAAATCTCCTTTGGCCTTTTCTTCCTTTTCTGTCTTTTTAGTGATCTTTTTCTTCTCTCATTTATGATATTCTTGATATCATGTGAGAGCTCATTAGACTCTCTGTCAACCATATTCAATATGTCACATCTGTTCTTCAAATGTCCTAGAAATGCAGATGGAATGTACTCAAAGTCATGCTTTGATTCTTGTGAACTTCTTTGTTTTCTTCAGCTTCCACCTCTTTTGCAAATGTGGAATTGATGGTGAGGACCTTGCCTTTGAGTTGGCTGATTATTTTGAGCTGCTTTATAGTCATTTCCCACAGATACAGTCTTGGTTATTTATTCCTGTGTATCCTATCTAGAAAAGTTCACAGGCATGGTCCCCATTTATGGAGTTGAAAAAGTTATTTTCTTGAAGAAGCTCATGGTCTTATAAAATTCTCTTGTGTGATATTCAGGCTTATTTTAATGAACATAGCCATATTTTCCAGCAAATGATTGCCCCTTTGTTTCCAACTTTTGAATTCCAATTGCCATAAATTATCAATGCACATTGATTGCATGTTGATGAATTTCTGAGGGAAGAAGTTGATAGAATTCATTACTTTCTTGATTATAAGCTTTTGTGTCTAAGACAAATTTAACTAACAGTTGCATTCTATGGGCTCCCTATCATTATATAGACATTAGCCTATTACCGACAGCATAGCATTTCCATACAAAAATCTTGAAATGTTATTTTTGAAGAGGAATTCAAAGCCATCCCTCTTAATTTTGTCTCTTTTTTGTCATGGTGCACCATATATCCATCCATCTTAAAATGAGCGAGATCAGTCGGTTTCACCTCACGAACGCTGAGGAACATAATGCATTCCATTTCTTTCTGACGATTTATAATTCTTCTAGATTCAGACACTCTATACTCGGCAACATTTTGAAAATGAAAACGTCATTAAAGGAGATTATGTAATAGAGTAATAATGACAGCTCTGACCAGAGTGCATTAGAAGTTTCAAAAAATAAGCCAACACAGAGTTTTACCCTTTTTGGCATATCAGTACATGTAAATTGAGCTTATGAGAATGTATGTGCTATAATAATGAAGTTAAGGATATAGAAAAAGTAGTTTTTCACTAAAGCATAGCTTTTTTTTCAGGGAGGGGGCCATCCCTGCCCTCTAGTGGGGGTAGGAGGTCCAACCTTGCTCTTGGACAGCTGCTGCTGGATTTGAACCACCAACCCTGTGGGCCACTGTCCCGCACTCAACCACTACGCTACCAGGACTCAGCCCTGAAGCATAGTTTTATAGATAGTCACTTGTGTGCCATGTCCTGATAGTTTCATCCAGCGTGGTCTACATGCTCTACTTCTTTGCACTGAGGTCATTGTTGCCTTGTCACAGAAGGTCTGGGGGCCTGTTTCTATAAAGATGATAACCACAACATCTCTATGGAGTCATTCAATGCCATAATGCCTAAATGAGGCAAAGGTCAACTCAACAATGGCAACAACAATCACCAAGATATGTAGCTACTCTACCTTTGAGGGCATCTGATCAAAACGGAAAACAGCACTGAAAATGAACCCGATCAGTCTTCAAATTTAGCAGACATACTTGAGAATAGATGAATAAAATACATAACAGCACAAGGTTAAAATCAGGGAATCTAACATGTGGAAAATTCCACCCAATAAATTATCTTGATTCTTCAACAATAGCATACAAAATAGCAAATGAGGTCCAATGGATTTAAAGAGACCTTCCATATGCAGACATAGTGGGACTACAATTCAAACTTATTTGTTTGGTTTTAATTAATTAATCAGTTCATTAAACTTAGGTCAGCTAAAATTTGAAGAATTTAATTAATTACAAAATTGTGAGGGAATGTGAATAATTATACTCTTGGATAATGTTGAGAGATTACTATTAAATTTTAAGTGATTAAAGTAAAACCAACCTTACCTTTTTAAACTATTCCAATTTAATAAAGTATCTTCATGTGACACGATGTTGAACCTAGGATTAACTTCAAAATCATCAAGGATCTGGGAAGTGTCGCATCACAGTAAAAAGGACACAGAGTTGAGAATTGATCATTTTTGGAGTTGGGTAATTAGTAAGCCAAATTAATTGTGCTATTTTCCTACATTTATAAATACTAAATATAGGCATAAAGATAGGCCTAATAGGGATATTTGCAGGTAAATTAATTAGTGGTATTACCAACGCAAGTGTCATTTTCTTCCATTTTCTTACACAACATGAATTCTTGTGACAAAGTTGCTTAAGGATTTCATACAGAGGCAGATATTCTAGCCAATTGGAGAAACTTTGAAGACACAAATTTGAAAAATATGCCCCAATTGCTTTCCAGTCTATTCCAGTTCATGGTGACTCCAAATGTATTCCAGCAAAATTGTGTTCTGCAGAGTTTCAAAGGCTGCTTTTTTAGAAACTAGGTCTTTCTATGGAGGTGTCACTCTTGGAATCTCCAATTTCCCAGTTAGTAGCCAAGCATATAAACATTTGTACCACCCAAGAACACGAGACTAAAAGGCAATTAAACATATTACATAGAGCTCTGGGAATTATCTAAACATGTAACTACTTACTTAAAGAAAAATGTTATACTGTGTTGATTATTTATTAATTTAAAACATTCAATTAGAATTACTTTGATTATGGTGAAATGTAACCTTATTAAATACATAAATTTACTTAGTATGAGAGCTAGGGATCTGTTCTTCTTCATTTGTACCAGTTGTAATTTTCTACAAAGTAAGCCTTCGAATGCATTTCCTTGTTCTTTAGACATCCAGAGTTCTTTGACTTTCAACTGGTTCTGTGTGTATATAGTTATATTCCTTACACAGAAGATAATAAAATCTTTAATTTATATTAACATAAAGACCCTCACCTATAGAATAACAATGATAATAGCCAAAATTAAATCAATACTTTATCAAATTTATCTTTTATAAACATATCAACTACAATTATTTGACAAGATGTCCATTTGAGCTTTGTTAAATATTTCATATTAGCTTTGATCTCAAAATCATGCTTTTCCTCCATGACACTAGTGATATCCTTTATGGTTTGAAGGTAAATTAATGAGATTAGGGCACATGTATTCATGATAGATCTTGCTTGCAGTTATCCATTGATAGTAAAGACAGGCTTAAACATGTTTGTCCTTGAACAAATCCAAGCATGCATGAACTGGAATGCTAGAAGTGACATGTTTTGATGTACCCTTGTATAGAATAAAGGCTTACTTACCCTCAGTTTTTTGAAAGCGAGGAGACGCTTGCTCCCTTTCTAGTAAAATTGAATAATAGCTTTCTGTAGGGCAAAGGTTGGGTAGGTTGCGAGTTTTCCATTCTGATAGACACGGCTTCCCTCTAATGGCTTTGGCTCTCCTGACATTTGAAGTCCTCAGTGGTGACTTACACCTTCGTGTGTGCAAAATGTACTTGGTCCCTCTGCAACACTGCCATATGATTTGGGGAACATGCATAATCAATTATTCTCCCTCTTGTGCCATGAGTAATTGACTTGTCTCTGATCTAAGACTCTCAGTGTCATCTGTCAATATTCTTAATAATGTGTCCTATTGTCTTATCAGTATTCAAATAAAAAACCACAAATCTTTTCAAATGTGTGATCATTTTTGAAAGGAAGGATGAAAAGCCAACAGGGGCCTTGTGGTTTAAAAAGAAAAGGATGAAAGTGAAGGTGCTTTTTTGATATGCTTGGTCAGTAAGAAAAGACTCCTTGGGATCCAGCAGCAACTTCTCTCATTGGAGGGGTGAGTGAGTGAGAGGATGAAGAATTCCTACCAATGGTCCCCTCCCTGTGAATGAATTACTTGAGCAATGAGAGGTAGGATGCAAGCACATTAACTAAAATGTGCTTTAGAGTCAAAGCACATGCTGGACTTTAGGATGGGGGAACCAATTGGAAATTCATTAGGTTGAGCCATGAACAGCCTATAGCCTTCCTTAGTTGTTTGAAGGTGCTCTCTCCTTTGACACCTGATCATCTCACACTCTTGGCTCTACTCTCCACCTTAGTTGCATACATTAAAATAAATAATATGAGGGGATGGACTGGGTGTGCTGGAAAATCAGGGCACAGAGGAACTTGATGGGAGAGACTGACACAACTGGAAGCATTTTGCATGGAAGTAACAGGAATATGCATCATTTAGGGCATTTCTTCACAATAGACTCTGAACAAGGATAAGAATCATGGCTATCCAATCTTGATCAGGAAGAGTTGGTGAGAGATGATGCACCGGCACCAGTTAAATTGAAGGCATTGTTAATATCTAACATTGCTCACTCAATTAAGTTCACCAGGTACACATTGGTCCTAGATTAGGAAAGTTAGAATTTTGATCCATGTCCTGCTATACTTGGAACAATGCACTGGATCTAAAGGCAACATTAATGCAGATGCTTAAATGGCTCATAAGATTGTTCATTTGGTTGGGTCCAAGACCTCATCCTGCTGGTTTGCTCTGTGTCCACTAGTAGTCTTGGTGAGAGTAACCTTAATTTAGGGCTATTTAGATAATTTCGGTATAGTTGGCCTCAAGCCTTGTTCATAAGAATATTCAGAGTGGCTCAAAAAGTGTAGTACTCATTGTAAATTTTCCAGAAGATGAAAGAATATTGAAAGAAAGGGTGGATATTTTGGATGGAGAAGAATGAGAAGAGCACCCTTAAAAAAAGCAGCTGCTGAACACAGGCGGACATGCACTAGGGTTCCCTATTAACAAAGAGTTTGCATTGACAATAGTTATTTGGAAGCTCATAGTGGGAACATTGCAATACTCCATTCATAGAAACAATGTGACAAATAAATGTTAGAACCAGAAACTCACATGCAAATGCCTATTTACCCCTGACTTTGAACTAAATAGAATATTGTCGATTTGATTTCAAAATGTTTTCTCAACGTTTTACATGACATTTATATTGTTGTTTTCTTAGTTGCCTTAGAGTTGATTCAGATCCATGGTGATCCCATGTGTCAAATAAAACTGTTTTATAGTGTTGTCTAGATTATGATTTTTCAGAGTCCAGGTCTTCACTGTCAAGATTGCACGCATACACATAGATCTGTCAGGCTTTTGCTACATTGCATCTTAACTACAATTCACTGTTGAAGTGAACTCCAATTTATTTATTTATCCTATGGAAAGGTGCCCACTGCAAGTGCAAGGGAGGTACCAGTCTCCTTAAAGAACTCACAATGCAGTGGAGACAGAGCACATCGACTCAGAAAGCACTTATGTGCCACCCCCACCATGATGTTGGGCTCTCTCAAAGATCCAGAGAGAAAGAGAAAGCCCCAGTGGAAGGAGCCCCTCTACTTGGGGTTTTGGAGAAACCTCTTCATGAAGGGCCCTACTATTGACCTACCCAAGTCTGTTCATTATTGTTGGGGGGAAGCACTCTATTTTAACAAAAAGTGATCCAAGTCACCCAAATCCATTTAGGGTCCAGTCAACTCTCACTCCTGGAGGCCCGTGTGTGTCAGAGGAGAACTCCTTCAATGGTTGTTTTTGCTTTTGCTTTTGTAAATACCAAACCAAAGGTGCCTCTGGATGGGTTTGAACCTTCAGCTTTGCATTAACAGCTGAGCACGTCATCATTTGCACCACCCAGGAAAGGGACTTCTACATCAGAGCACAGAAGCCTTTCTAAAATAATAATGTTGATAATAATTGCTTTAACTGAAAATTATCCCTAACCTTCTCTTTAAACTAAGTTTAATCTTTTCTCCTTTATGATAGATATAATCGTCTATTAGAAGTGGTTTTCAAAGTGAAGTATATTTATTACCATTTTAACTGGAACAAAATCTTTAATATAACACTGACTGAGAGAAATTAATAATAAAGGAAGGTAAGATGTTAACTGCCATGGTTCTGCAACAAGGTCAGAATAATGAATATATCCTCAGAGAGAAAATAACAAGCACAGATTGATATTTTAATTACTGTAACACGTTAACCTATCGCCACTTTACAAACTCATCTTTCTTGAAGTGTGATATCAATCAAGTGCTCCGTCTCAGGTACTTGCTCCTAACTTTCTTTGCTGTGGTCATTTCAATGTGGGGCCAGGGGCTGGGTTTGCCGGAACCCTCTTCCCAGAAAAAATCCACATAATATAAAATAAAAGATGCATTGTGTTTATCAGGCCTTCTGGGAGATGGATTGACACAGTGACTGCAACAATAGTCAGGCACAGAAATCATTGGAAGCATGGCACAGGACTAAGTAATGATTCCATCTCTTGGGCACAGAGTTCCTGTGAAACAGAATCTACTTGATGGCACCTAATGGTATTTATTATAAGACATGTGTTATTCGGTGGTCAAATTTTCACCTTCAATATGAAGACTAGGGTTTGATTTCTGGACAGCGTACTACCTGTCTGTCCATGGAAGCTTATTTATGGCTTAGATGTTTAACTGGTTTTGCTGGAACTTCCAGACTAAGAGGGACTAGGAAGAAAACCCTAGTGGTCCACTTCAAGAATGACCGGTACTTATTATATTCTGGCAATTATACTGTCACTTCAAAAGTCGTGAGTAAAATGATCCCTTCCATAATTATTTTTAAACCATTTTATTACAGATTAATCCAGGCATCATTCCATTCAATAGTTCAATCACTACCACAATCAATTTCAAAACATTTTCTTCCTTCTTTAAAAGAAATCATTTTATGGGAGGTCATACAATTCTTAGCATGATCCATACATCTATCCATTGCAAGCAAAGCACATTTGGATCTTTGAAGCCATCATCGTTCTCAAAACATTTTCTTTCTACTTAAGCCTTTGGTATTGGCTCCCCTTTTTCCACTTTTGTCCTCCTTTATCCAAAATTCTTATGTGAAGAATTATAATTCTGTGTCTGTAGCTATCATCTTATTTTTGAGAGAATTCTCTGCTTATGGTGGACACAATTAAGGGGAGGTTGAGACTTGAATTTACAGTATGAATCCAGTCACCCTCGAGTATCTTGCGAAGATCTTTAGATCCTCTTTTACTTGAAGGTGTGATTTAGGACATGGGTTTTCCTCTTCGTTTTTGATTCAGTAGGCTAAAAGGCATAGACCACACCTTCACGTAAGTCACTGATTCTTCGATGTATAAAGCCAACTCAGACACAGAGAGCGAGCCCAGGACCATTCAAAGAGCCTATTCTAGGTGTCTGTCGGAAGTAGCAGCAACCAAGATCAGAGACATCAGAAACAGTAGATTGGAGGATTGGGGGCAAATCAAAGGAGTCAGGCCGAGACCCGAAGACTCACAGAGCAGAGGAGCAGCACCAACAATGTGACACTGTGAGACACAGAAAAGAGCAGGCCGGCTTTCGGACCCACACGGGCTAAAGTAAAGGGACTGCATGTCTGAGAGACTTAGGACCAGAGAAACTTGAAGGCTGGGTGAGAAGAGGCGCTGTCATGAGCCAATGACTGCATCCTTACCATTTATTGATCCTAACCGGCGGGATCCTTCATATTCACTCATAAAGCCCCACCATTGTGGGTATTCTGTGTGTAGTCATTGCAACGAACTCGCAAACTCAGTCTAGAGCGCTCTGAGCAGAACAGCTGGTGTCAGAGGAGGTCCAGGAAACCGTAGTATGGAGGCAGGTCTAATCCCGCCAAAGGTCCATGGGAAAGACAGAGGAGGTCAGCTATGGCCCCACCTATTTTACTGCAATACATGGTAGGCGCTAAATTACATAGGCATTCAAACCTCTTCTCTTGGGTAGGAAAGGCTATTTTACACATTTTTCCATCACACGGGCTCATAAATAGCTTCTGCAGGTTACAAGCTAGTAAACCGGCAGAGCTGAAACCACACATTGTGATTACAGAATGGCTCTGTCTTGCAGTTCTGCAGACGTCAACCACATGTTATCTGATGGATTCTCACTTCTGGCAACCGTCTGTGAGTAGCAGTGACACTGTGCCCTCCCTTGCCCCTCCCCTTCCCCCTGGGCTTTCAACAGCTGACTGTGTCGAATTGGAGCACCAGATCTTCCTAGCTCCTTCTGGGTAATCTCACATCTCTGATCTTTTAGTTAGCAGTCAAAGTGCTAAGTGTTTTCATTGCCCAAGGTCCCCTACCATAGATAGAAATAGACACACAATTGAATATACAATCCATTCGATTCTTAAAAACCAGTATTATGAATATTTGAGAACATATGTCATTTTAGACTAGTTGAAAAACCCAATCCATAGTCCAATGTCTAATCTATCCCCGAAAAGGGGATAAAAAAATGAATTAAACAGTCTGATGGCTGAAATTCTAGTATATTCTTATAGAGAAAAAAATCTATATAAACAGCATCATTTCTCCTAGGAATATGTCTCGGTATCCTTTATTTCCCCAATATCAAAGGACATAAAAAATACTATGCCTCTTCATCTTTGTAATGTGTTCTGAGTTCTCCTTGTCAACCTGGTGAGCTTTCTTTCTTTAAATTTCATACACCATCCAGCAAAACAGAGTGGATTAGGCAATGCAGTACTAATGTTATGTCAGATTTCCTTTTGTAGTATTGTTGGGTCAGTTGAGTCATGCTGGGAATGTCCCAGCAATGGCATGAGTTGAGTTTTATGTGTCACATACCACACTGCTTGTATAGGCATGTATAGTCAAAAAGGCAAAAAAAGGTGATAGCTACTGCCTCTGAATTCGTTTTATGACACTCTCTCCAGCACTCCCGTATACTGAACTGCTTAACCTTGTTTTATCTTCTCAATTATTTCAATTTCATTGGCACCCTTTGTGTTTGCTCATGTGTCCAGCATTTCTAGTCTTTTGTCACTCAAGACTCATCTCTGAAGTCACCTCCTCAGAAGATGCTCTTTCCCAAACCCAAAGCTTTTGTCAATGAGTTGATTTTGACTCACAGAGATCCTTTGTAAGATTTCCAAGTCAAGGTTGTGAATGTTTGGATGAGAGCAGGTAGTCTCAGTGGGTGTAGACCACTGACCTCAAGCAGTTTATGCCTTACCTGACCGTGCTATCAAGTTTCTGAAATAAGAAGTCCATGAGAATAAAAATGCTGAAAGGGCGGGGGAGGGGGACACAACTCTGAGGACTCTGTCTATTGGAAGCAGTATGTATGCTACCTATGTACCCAAGTAGACAGGAGTTATAAATTATGTGAAATGATAGACAATGATGATGTGCTTTGCTATATCATGTCCAACTCTAAATGTGAGAAGTTTAAATGAACAGAGTGGATTCAAACAGGAATACAAGGAAAGAAATCAGAGAGGGGAAATGAAGGGAAAGGGAAGAAAACATCCAGAAAATACCCCAATGATTGTTTTCTCCTTCCAAAAACATCCACAAATTGACAAATATGACAAAATCACTCATACCCATCCTCTTTATCTCTACTAATAGAAGAAATAATGGTTAGCTATTGCTGCCTGTGGATCTGGCTTCCTGGACCAGAGCTGGAGGATGTACGTGTTGACAGACAGCCTGAACACTAAATGCACATCAATAAGAAAGCTTTTCACCATTGAGGGTTGATCTCTCTCATGCCAGTGTTTCCAAGACACATGAAGTTATTCCTAGCAATTATAAGGATTAATCTGTGTTGACTATAAGAGTGATGGGGGGAAGTCGACGGTGGCAAGGTGATTAATGAATTTCTATAGGAGGGAAAATGAATATCACATTTTGGTCACCTAGTTTTCATAACTTGAAATTCAGTAAGAGACATGCAGGAGAACTGAAAAGCTGGTGAGTACAGTCTCTAAGACACAATGCTTTGAATGCCTCAAATAAATTAAAAAACAAAACATAATACAGACTTCCCTCCTTAGTGTGCAACTGGTCAATTGTCATAATTATTCATTCTGTTTTCTTGTTGCATAGCAGCATCTTAGACTAATGCATCTGACATCCAACTGCAAGTTGACAAAGTATATATAATGATTCTTTGAAATGACTCTCAAGAAAAATGCTGTCATCCTATAATCATCTTATTCATGCTGAAGGCATACTACTGTCTTTTGGGAATATTTAAATTTGTGAAACATGCAAAATAGGAATGAAATGACACTTTTGAAAAGCTGCTACTCAGAAAACAATTACTTATAACAGCATTTATCCTGATGGAAAATGACAAAGAATTTTACTTTTTTTTCTTTTTTAATTAACTGAACATGTTTTTTTCTTCCCAGCAATAAAATTCCCAGCCTAGTTACTGTAGTAAAATAAGAATTTGACAAGGGTCTATTTGTTTGGTTAATGTATGCTTTTGTAAATTTTAGGACTTAGTAAGTTCCTGCTGTTAATATTCTAAAATTATGGTTACAATTTCCATCTCTGTTTAGTTTATATATCCTAGAAACACTTCTCAATATTTTAAGTAGCTAAAGAATAATTAAAATAGCTATATGATTTATTTTATAAATAATTTTATAATTTATTTTATGCTAATTATCATCTTTTAATCTTAGATTTCTGTTAGCAGCTTTTTGCTTTCACCCATCATTTGTTTTACTATCTGAAGCCTTGGCTTTAAATCTCTCAGCAAATTTTGCATCTTTGTTAAAACATGACAACAAATTGAAAATGTCAAAAACAACCCATTTGGACTCTGATGGCATTTTCCTTTGTTTACCACTATATCCAAGAGAATATATTGGTTTTCAAAAGCTGCCATAATAAATAGCACAAATGTTTTCTTGTCTCACAGTTCCGAAGACTGAACTCAGAGTGTGGACCATGTTGGATCACTCTGAGATGCGGAGGGATGATCTCTTCTATGTTCCTTGCTTCTATTAATAAGCAGTGATACAAAACTTATCACCAATTCGTTTCTTTCTCTGGATGACAGTGTAGGATATTATAGAACTATTCCACACAGTTCCCAAAGATGTAAATATTGAAAAAAGAAGGAAAAAATGCACGGCTTTCTCCTATTAAGTAACTGGTAGATTTGAACCATCGACCTTTGGTTAACAGTCCAGTTTGACCACAACACCAAGGCATCTGCAGCTTGTCCTGCAGTGCCACCTGATATTATTTCTCTGGTTCTTTTCTCTTTATTGGAAACCACGCAGATCAGGACCCAATCTACTTTGTTTTAAACCCACACTGGATTAATAGCTAATGTCTTTAAGGGTGCAAATTTTCAAACAAGTCACGATCACTAGTGACTGAGTATCGGATTCAGCATGCATGCAGCACATCACAGTTTATAAGGCCTTTGACAGATAGAAAGGAGCTCTGTTGGTGCTGATGGGTAAGCGTTGAATTGCCCACCCAAAGGTCAAGGGTTCAATCCTACTGATGATCTACTGGAGAAAGATGAGAGGCAGTCTCTTCCTGTAAAATTTCACACCGGTGGGAAGCCTCTTTAAGGTAACTGTGAGTCAGAATCTTGATAACAGTGCTTTTTTAAAAAAAATTGCTATATATGTTCTCATTTGAATATTGCATCTCTCCCATAAGTTTATCAGGGCAGACATGATACTTCCATTTAAAAGATGGAGATACTGACAGATGAGTTGGTTAAGTTATTTGCATAATTTCACTTTTTTTTTGCAAATATTGATGTTTCCATTGTGATCCAGGAATTGTCTTGTGTAATTTAGCACTGTGTCCACCATACACCTCTTGTTCCATATAGGAAATATTTTCCTACTTAAAATTTTAAAGTCAAATGCTAATAAGACTATTTTGTAGGTAACTTTATCTAAAACAATGCAGTCAAATATTATCACTGTCTGATATTGCAATGGATAATTTTTAATTAGTTCTTATAAATTAGATAAAGCTGATAGCCTTTCATGTGTCCAGGTTAAGATCAATCCTTTAAAACCTTGAAACTCTTGGACTATCAGTTCAGCCATTTTACACATTGCTTATTTAAGGTTCTAAGATTTTCAATCATTGCCTTAAACTATCTATATTTATTACAATATGGATAGCTTTCAAACTGTAAAATAGAATGTACAGGATAAGCTATCTTTGTAAAAACCTCTTACTGAGATTCTATTGGGACTGGCATATAATTGAAAACACTTAGCGGAATATTTCAGGGAATGTTGCCAGAGAATGAATAAGAGAATCACATTTCATTTTTAAATGCCAGACAAAAGTCACCTAAAATGATGGTAGCAGTAGTTATAAGAAGGCAGGCAATTGGGCTAAGGGGGAGGGTCTAATTTACATATGGTGCTTTTTATCTAAAATTTTCTGCCTTTTGTTGAATTTGACAATTTACCATAGCCTTTTCAGAAGTGTCTGACATCCCTTTTAATTAAGCAGCAAGCAGTGAGAAGTGACAGTCAATGTGTTCTGAGAGTATTAATGCAGATCTTGAGCGAATTCACCCCCTCAAGAAAGGCTCTAACTCTGAAGAAGAGTTAGCATTTAGCTCAGTCTCACATAGAACTTTAATACTGAATAAAACTGCAAGGATCTATTTATTCACTTAGGTTAAATCTCTCCCATCCTCAGCTTTGATGAACAGTGCCTGCTAAGACCACAGAAGAGGCACATCCTTTTGTAAACATTAAAGGAAGTGTCATCTATTTCCACTACAATTACTTAGAAGTAACACCTAGAGATGTCAGGCAGGCTACTGACTACTCACATCTAAATAGTATTGCCAACTCTGAAAAATAAGTATGCATTGCTTAGTTTAGTTTGTTCCCTTTAAGTATCTTCCTAATTTGGTGAAATGTGCCAGACTATATGTACAAAGAAAATCCTGTAGATGCTCGGTGCTTGTGGAATCCATCCCAGAACTACCCTTATTTGAAGCTCACTGTCTCTTCGCCAGGCTATTAATGGTTCTCCCTTTTTCTAAGGTCCCTCTTCAGTCTTACTTGTCCCCAATTTAACAGTTCAATTGACTTCCCTTTGGGCTTTTCTCGTTTATCTTTGTGTTCTGGACACAGATCTATATCTCTTCCCACTGGCATATTAAGGGAAAGATGTGTTAGGAATATTGAGGGGGTGGGAAAGCAGAATGGAGAGAAAACAAGAGAAAGAAAGAGCAAGAAGCAACACAATATGCAATTCTGAGTTATGGGGGAAAGAGAGCTAGTCCCAGTGCCTGCTTATTAATTTCCCATGAGGTCTTCCTGTATGTAATTCAGTGCCAATATACCACTCTATTTTTATGTTTTTCCCTTTCTCGACAAAGATGATTCAATAAAATGCAGGACTTGTTGAGGGGAGGGGCGTGGAATGACAGAAAAAGTGAGACACACCTGGAATTTTCAATAGCTTCTTATATAGGCAAAAATTGGAAAATAATACAAGGGAATGGTGAAGAACTGATGACTTTGAATTATAGAGCTTAAGAGCAATATTGAATATACCATTGGCCACCAAAGGAACAAACCAAAATGTGTTGGAAAAAGTGTAGGCAGAATGCCCAGGGAGGAGGGGGAGACTCCATGTCACAGACTGTGGACATGTTGTGATGAGGGCTCAGCCTCTGGGAAAGCACAGCATGCTTGGCAAAGTAGAAGGTCCGTGAACAAAGAGAAGACCCAGAAGGAGATGGTTGTATGCAATGGTCTCAACAAAGCTCACAAATACACGAAAGAATTTGAGAATGGTGGCAGATGGGCCGGCTTTTGCTCAGGTGTTTGCTGGGTCATTCTGATTTAGAACAAACTCAAAAGCATATTACAGCAACAAATTCCTCTTACCAACCCTAGGTTGAGAGGACTCCTTGTTCTAAAGAAGACTGGATAAGAAATACAGTTTCAAATATGTTTCAACTCAGTGACACAGTTGAGTCATCCACTTCATGGACGCCTCAGTGGGTTGTCCATTGGGCTGCCAATGACAAAGCCAGTGGTAGGAAATCATCATTTACTCTGTGGAAGAGAGAGGAGGCTATCTGCTCCCAGAAAGATTCACAACCTAGGAAAACCACAGGGGTATCTTTAGTCCGTCTCCTAGGGTCGTGATGAGCCAGAAGTGACTCCATGTCAGTAAGTGAGACTCCATCTCCATCCAATGGGAAAGGTTGAAAGCATAATCCCGCTGATCCATAACTCAGAAGACCAGCCCGGTGATCTGCTTCCCAAAGTTCACAGTATTCAAAACCCTCTGGAGCACAATTCTACTTGGCAAACATTTGACTGACAGAACTGACAATAAACTCAACAATTAGATCTCTTTTGATTTGGTTTGGTTGAAATGACACGTCTGGTTGTGAAGAAATCTGTTGTATCAGCAGTGTTAGCCATTGCCCACACAGTGACCTCCTATGCTGGAGTTATTTGAGCTAACAGAGGTTCTCAACCTGTGGGTCACAATACCTCTGGGAGTCCAACAGGGCTTTCACAGGAGTCACCTGATTCATAACAGTAGGAAAATTGCAGTTATGATGTAGCAATGAAAATAGTGTTATGGGTGGGGATCACGACAACATGAGAACTGTAACAAAAGGGCCACGGCATTTGGAAGGTTGAGAACCACTGGTCTATAAGCTCAACAAGTATCAGCAGTCAAATTCAGGTAGGGCTGATAATGGAACCTATCACCAATTAGTAGTATATTTGTTCAAGTTGAAGTTAAGGCAAACGTATACAATACCACAGGAGCCAATATGCACTCTTGATTAAATCACACCTGAATTTTGAAACTATTTCAATAATAGATTTGACTCATTTAACACTAATAACAGAAGACCTAACAAGCTATAGGATGCCAAGTTAAGCACCAAACATGAAATAAGCAAAAGATTACTAAAAAGAGAGGAAAGAAAGAAAGAAAATCATAGTGGATGTCAGAAGAGATTGCATAAGTTGTTTTTGTTTGCTCCATGGATGAAAAAATGGGAAAATCATGAAATAAAAAAAAATATTGCAAGGAACAGAATAAAGTATTATAATAACATGTACAAAAGATAGGGATTTAAAACAACAAAAATAAGAACACAATCAGTATATATCAAGCTTGAATTCCTGAATTTAAAATTCAAGCCTCAAGTTAAAATAGTGGAAGATTCTATGGGAAAATATCAAATGGCATCACTATAGCAAAATTAATTATTTCAAAAGCTAATTCATAATTCTCATATGACTGGGAATTGAAGATATTGGGGAAAGAACTCCAAGCTGCATTGAAGACAATAAGGGAAAACCATCTCCAGGAATTGATGGAACACCAACTAAAATTGGTATTCAAAGAGTTTGTGAAGCAGTGAAATCATTCACTTACGCAAACCAAGAAATTTGGAATACAGTTTTGCTGAACTTCCTGGAAGAGATGAATATTTTCACCCATTTAGAAGAAAGGGGACACAACAGATAGCAGCAATTATTGAAACTGTTATTAACATCATTTGCAAAAAAAAAATGGTGAAGATCATTCAATAACAGTTTCAACAGTATACCAAGAAGGAACTGCCAGAAACTCACCCTCAATTAAGATGCCAGACAAGGCACAAAGAATATCAATGCTCAAGTCAGGCAGATCTCTGTCAAAGGCAGAGAACATCAGACAGGTATTTATTTACTTGTGTTTCATTGATTCTCAATGGCACCCGACTATGTGGCTCATAACAAACTATGAGTAGCATAGCAAAGAATGGGGATTCCATAACCTTTCCTAAGCTTCATTCAGAAGCTGCACATGGACCAAGCTATGGTTATTCGAACTGGACAAGAAAATACTATATGATTTTAAACCTGGAAAGTTTCACTTAGAGGTTGTAACCTGTCACTGTAATGATTCAATCTGTATGCTAAGCACATAATCCAAGAATCTATATTATGTGAAGGAGGCCATGGCAACAGAATCCGAGGGAGACTTTTAATATGCAGATGCCACAACCTTGCTTGCTTCAAGTGAGGAGGACTTGAATGACAAGCTGATGAAGATGAAGGCTTGCAATCTTCAGTGTGGATTGGAAGTATGTGAAAAGAAGAAAATAATCTGCACAACTGGACTAAGAGGGCATAATTATAAATGAAGAAAATATGGAAGTTGTCAAGAGTTTCATCTTTTTTGTATCCACAACCAGTGCTCTTGAAAAGAGCACTCAAAAGATGCATTACGCATCACGAGATGGGCAAATCTGCTACATAGAACCTCTTTAAAACACTGAAAAGCAAGGGCATAGCTTTGAGAACTAAGGGGCGCTTGACCCAAATAATGACATTTTCAATGGCCTCATGTGCATGTGAAATTTGAACGTGAAATAAAACCAGAGAAGAATTGATTTACTTGAATAGTGGAACAGGTGAAGCATATTAAAATTACCAGAGATTTTCAGAAGAATGAACATATCTGTCTTGGACTAAGTATAACCAAAACGTTTCTTCAGCGTTAAGATGCTAAGATGTCCTCTCAGGTATTTTAGACATGTTATCAGGACAGACCAGATGTCCCGAGCAAAGGACATCATGTCTTGTAAAGTGGAAGTCATTGAAAAAGAGGAAACCACTTGATGAGCTAGTAGCTTCAAGATGGCAGCTTCAGCCATGGGTTCAAATATAACCCTTTTGAGAATGATGTCAGATCAGGCAGTATTTCAGTCTATTGTGCATAGGGTCTCCATGAGCAGGAACAAATCTGATGGTCCCTCACAACACCCAAAGCTTCAAGAAATTAAGGTTTCCCTGAAGACTGAAACCATGAGAGATTATCAACTTTGAGTAATTTTCTGAGTCATGGTTCATTAAAAGGCGTGACATTTGCTCAAATTTAGACAGATGCCACCAATTTAGCATTTTGCTATAAGAGCCTCTTATAGAGCTATGTATTTGACTGCAGTAAACTGCCAAACTGAGAGTCCTGACCACAATATAGTCCTTGCCTAATATAGAATTCATAACTCAAGAGTGTCGTGGTTATTGTGAACAGAGTTTTTCACCTCAGCACATGTTTTTGGCTGCTGTCGTGTCAACCCTAAATGCATGGCAGGAAAGCTTATGCATGACAGAACTGAACGCTCTGTGGTGCTACACCATCTTCGTTACTGGCATTTGACTGGAATGTAATGGACAATCCAGTTCTCACTGACTACTATGTAGAGCTATGTCACTAACCATTTTTTCTTAGTTGATCTTAGTCTAGAAACTCAGGCTTGTTTGCCATCACAGCAACACAAAACTCTCTATAATAGACAGGCAGAGGTGGATGCACATGAGGGTTTTTGACTGGGGGTCATGCCTTGTTCACCTTCATAGAAGCCATGAATTGTACCAGAGAACCAAAATGCTTCAAATCCATCTATAGCTATGAACATTGCCTCAATCCATTGGTGTCGAAATTTCCATATCATATGAAACTTTGCAGCTTATATTGCAGGAATATGAACTAAAGAGCTGTTTTGATCCCCACAGTTATCAACTATCCTTCTCTTAATGAAGGTCACAGGCACATCTGCCTGTCCAGAACCAAAAAACAAACAAACAAACAGGTATTCTATGTACATTTTAAAAAAAATCTAGGGGTACATCCATCAATCAGGAATTTCCGTAGAGCTCATACTTGAGAGTCATAAAGTCAAAGACTAGACAACATGAATCATGTGCCTTTCAAACATGTTTAATATAGTATATACCTTCAGTGTAAAACTAACTTCCATGTATGTATTGTTGGATTAACTTGGCAACCTATGGCTTTTAATAGCAACTTGAAATACATATTGCAAGAGAAAGGATCATTTTGTTTGTTTTGCTTTCTTTTCTAGATGAGGTTACTTACGTAAACAAGATACCATATTACACCTATCAGGATAAATGTGGACAAAACTAAAAAAAGGAGTAAGTGTTGGTCAGGATGAGAAGATGGAAATGTCATTCATTGGTGAGAATATCAAATATGTGGCCACTTTGGAAATGGTTGAAAGTTCTTCCAAATTTTAAATAGGGAGTTATTATATGAGCCAGCAAATTAGCTCTTATGTATATAGAACTGCATGATATGTGGATTTTAAATAAGCGAAGCATTTGAAAGAAACTTAAATTAATAAAATATACAGCAAATAAAACATATAGATCAGCTTTAAATCAAATGTAAATATTGTTCAATCATAAAAATGAATACAAAATTTAGAAAACAAAAAGACAAACAATAGAAAATATTTGCAAAGCACATGCCTAAATTTTTATCCAGAATTTACAAGGAAACTTTTATAACTTAATAATAATAATAAAAACAAACCAATCAAGAAAATGGACAAAGGATTCGAGCTAATGTATCATCAAAAAAGATAAAGGAAGGGTTAGTAAGACC
Organism: Nesogale talazaci; assembly: GCA_004026705.1. NCBI lineage: Eukaryota > Metazoa > Chordata > Mammalia > Afrosoricida > Tenrecidae > Nesogale > Nesogale talazaci. The sequence continues at coordinate 39,728 of PVJH01002835.1, forward strand.
ATCTTTTGTCACTAAGAAAATTTAAATTAAAGCTACCGTGAGAAATAGTTTTATATACACTAGCTCTATTATTTTGTGCAGTTAGTTCTGATTCAAAAGGAGTCTATAAGACCAAGGAGAACTAGCCCCAGAAGGTTTTTTAGGCTGTACTATTTATAGAGGAGATTGACTGGTCTTTCCTCCCAAGGCACTGTGAGTAAGATCAGCAGCATTTGGATTAGCAGAGGGGCCTTCCACCAGGCCTCCATCATACCTACTGAGCCACTGCCATCTAGTTGATATTAAAAACTTCTGGAGTGAATGAGCAGAAACAAAAATTGTCATGCATTGCACAGTGAAATAATGCAACCATTTTGGAGAATGAATTGGCTGTCATAGATGTAAACATAAAGGTACCACAAAATTTAGCTAGAGGACTAAAGACATGGTATTCAATAAAGAAATGTGTAATACACTTGAAAGAATTTCACAAAATTCCACTGAGTGAGCTAAAGAAGGCAGAGATATAATATTTTATGAAAACATAAAAATAGAAGGTAAAGACACCTGCTGACCCAAGAGAGAGAGAGAGAGAGAGAATTATCACAGATCATTGACCCTATAAATATTGGCATGCAAAACACACCCTTTGGTGGAGATTTAGTAGTATAATGAGAAAAACTATGCATGATTATCTTTGTATACCTTCCTTTGTTTAATCTGTAATCATATGAAATGGTAAATATAACATGATTATAATATAATCTTTAGTGTAAAGGCAAAAATTTATAAGCATCCAAATGCAAAGAGAATATGAAGAATGCCCCCTCTGTCCAGGTGTATGCACAAACTTAACAAAAGCTCCTCCTCTCATTTTTCACCCTCTTCACTTCTGGCTGTCTTCATTCCCTCAGGTCACTGTTGCAAAGGACTCAGCATTTTGTGGGTAAGAGGCCCACTCCATGGTTGTCTTCACCAAAGAAACAGAAAATTAGGTCCACACACAGAGTTACAAGAAAATATCTATAGCTGTCTAATCCATAGGAGTCCGTCAGAGTAAAATCCACAGGAGAAGAAAACAAACAAACTGGAATCAACCTGATGTCCATGAGCTAGTGTGTGTGGAAGTGGAGTGTGATGTATATGCTGTGGGTTGCATATGTCCAATAAAGTGCATTCATCAAGGAAGAGTGAACTACTGACATACCTTCCTACCTCATCAGTGAACCTTAAAGATATTAGGCTGGTTGTCAAAAGCCAGATATGGAAGATCAAATTAGTATAAAATGTGCAGGAAAAGCAAATGCATGGAGCCAGACAAGTAGTTGCCAGAGACTGGGTAGGAACCATGATTAACTGCAAATGGGCATGAGGGATATCATTGGGCAGAAGATGGTGTTCTAAAATTGGTGATGGATGGTGCTGGTGGCCCTACTCCATACAATTACTATGATTAAATTCAATTTTAGACCTGAAATGAGTGAATTTTGAGATAAGTCAATAAAATTATTTTAAAAACAAGACAAAAGGCTTCTCTAGATTTAAGTCCTCTGCTAAGATGATACGCCTGTCTGCTGTTCTGCGGATTATCAATGTCAGGATATGACATGCAGCTTGTGTTGTCCAGCATTCATCTAACCCCTACTTCTAAAAGAAAGGGCCTAGTAGCAGTTGGACTCCCAGCAGTCTACATCCTCTTTCCTGTGTCTCCTCCTCAGGTGTATTGTCTTTGTCTTCGGTGGCTAGGAAGGATGTTTTCGTCACAGATGCTGTCCTTATTTTGTTTCTAGCATGTGTCATGTTGAAATTTTGAAGAGCCTATGTGTCTGGTGAGAAATGGGAAAGTCCCTCACCATGGTTGGATAACCTGTAACCTGGTCTGGATTACTTGGTGGGGGGGGGTGTGCATATGCATATATACATATATTTACAAGTGAAGATTAGACTGGAGAGAATGGAAATGGAGAGTATAAAGATGTTTCATTAGGAATCCATTGTAGTTAAAAAGAGGAATTATGGCCCAGAGCAAAAATGGTCATACAGACTAGGTACATTTTAAAGGTTGAAAAAATTGCAAAATATGGTGATAGAATGAAAGAAGAATAGTCAAGAAAAAAATAGTCAAATCAGACTTTCCTCTTGAAAGAGAGAAGCATTGAAGAGGCAGATATTGTTTGCCACTTCAGAGTAGATTTTCGTAAATACTATAATTCAATTTACTGAAATATCCATTACTCGGGGTATACATACACATATGAAACTAAGAAGCCCTCATTATTTCTTTCATTAGTCTGTAAGAAGTTTTGACTTGACCAGAAGACATGCAGACACCACAAAAATGGCCCCACCCCATAGTCAGCTCTATTTAGGAACTTGCAGCTGGCAGATGGCTTGGTATTTGATCTTCCTAAAGGCATGTCTAGCTAAAAAAGAGAGAGAGATTTTCTGACTCAACTGGCTTTACATTCAGTGGGAAGGATGTGTTTGGTAAGCTCATCTTTATTTAGATAATGCTGCATAATCCGATAAAGACCAGGTACAAAGTACAGCTGAGAGACACACTTCCTGCCTTTGAAGAAAAATGCCACAGCCCCCCAATTATCAAAGAGGGTAAAACAAAGGTGGAAGGAAAGAGCTGAAGGTGAGTCCATGCCTGTCCTTGGGTTTTGGAATTTTCCCTAGTCAAGGGTACATTTTCCACCTGGAGTGGCTTCATTGTCGTTGTTAAGTGGCACTTAGTCTATCGTGATTCATACCAACAAAATGTACCGAAAAAGAACAGCACTGCCCAATCCGGAGTCTTCCTCAGAATCATTGTTGTACTTGAGCCCATTGATGTAGCCATTGTGTCAATCCATCTCATCAAAGGACTGATTTTTCATTGTCCCATTTACTTGATTAGGCCCGAAGTTCATTTCCAGAGCCTGGTATCTCTTGACAGTATGTTCAAAGTATGTGAGTCAAAGTATCTCCATTCTCAATTCTAAGTGGCTAGGTTGTGGAAATTGAGAAGCTATTTTGTCCTAACAGTTTAAACGAGGAAAGAAACAGAGAACATGATAGTTACTTCATTTCTAAGCAGTATATTATATATAGGGATTATCATACATACTCTCTCTATTCCTCCTAACAAATCAACAATCTCTCTTAAATTGTTTTCATATCAAGTTGACAGAAATGAAAGTGAAACCTCTTAATGATGATTAAGAAATTTACCTAAGCTCAAAAGCACTGACCAGTGGGTGAACCGAGATGGATATTCAGATCTGCTCATTCTAAAGATCACATTTTGCCTCAATATAACAGGAATCAGGAGCCTTGGTGGCACAGAGGGTTGAAGACTGGGTCGCTAACCACAAAGTGGTCTCTTCAATGCCACTAGGTGCACCTCAGGAGAAAGGTGAGGCTGTCTGCTCTCAGAATTATTTACGCCGTCTGAGAAGCTCTCTCTAGGATCTCCAGGAGTCACAATTGAGTCAGTGACAGTGAATAAATACATCCTTGATGAAGATCTTTGACCGCAATGAGGGAGAAAGAACAGGGAGATTTGGGAGCATTGAACATCTTTGCCTTCTTAGACAACTGTGTCCTTAAAGATCCAAACATGCCTTTATTCCTAAGAGGTACAACTCACTAGTAATATATGATACATGGCCACAAGATCAGCAGATCAAAGCCACCAGCTGCTACAGGGAAGAAAGGTGTGGTCATCTGCTCTCCTGAACATTGATAGTCTCAGAAACTCCTAAGGAGCGTTCTCCGCTGCCCTGTGGGACTGCAATGAGTGGGAATGGATTAGTTAGTAGTGGGTGTGGGTAACTCTCTCTGAACCTTTGCTTATTCTTAAAGGCAATATGATTTTTTTGACCTCTAGTGAGAAAGGGATTCTTATAGCTATTTATCGTTTAGACTCTCTAAGTCACTTGTGTGACAAATAGGGAGAGAAGGCCAAACAGACCAGGGTCTTCCCCCAGGGAGACGCCTGGAACATGGTTGTCAGGAGCGTTTGTGTGCTGATGGGTCTGAAGACATAGTTGGAAGGAAGACAGACTTTGCCAGTCAAGCAGGGATTTTATGGGTATGTTTTTCGATCCATACATATTTGTCATAAGGAACCGTCATGGGTAGTGGTTATGTGTTGGACTGTGATTTGCAAGGTCCTTGGTTCAAAACCACCAATCTCTCCCCTAGAGAAAAGCCAGGCTTTCTACTCTTGTAAAGAGTTACGGTCTTGGAAACTCACAGGACCAGTTCTACCCTGTCCTATGGGTTTGTCTTGGTCACCTGTGACTAATGGTAGTTAATTTTTTGAGGACTACTCACTGTGCTTAATGCAAAATTTGTGAACATTAATATTGTACCTGTCCTGTAAGAAAATCAAATGTTTAGATCCTAAATTCAGATTGCACTTCTCCCAGAAAGACTTTCTGTGTGTGTGTTTGTGTGTGTGTACGTGTGCACCTGTATGCATGCTTGCCTCAATCTCTACTCTAGCTCTCTGCATCATTCTCTTGCACTCTCTCACACACAAGAAAACCTTTTTGTACTTGTTAAATCTCCTCTTGTTACAGGATTTTTTCATCACTTAAGGAAAATAGGGACAAGTGTTGGGTAGGGTGATGAGTGAAGATACACCAAATCATGGCCTTATAACTGGGTCTCAAACAAGTCTACAAGGACATAGGTGTTCTCTGGTACTCTCTCTCCCATTCAGACTCTAACTAAACATATATATTTTTTGTTTTTAGATATATGTACTAAGGTTGAGAGGTTGTGAAAACTTTTCAACCTCTAGATTGGAGCTGGGATTCTGGCTGCATAATTCTTGGCATCTATTTTGCCACCTCATTCTGTGAATTCTATAGACTGGACACGTCTTTTGAAAATTGTAATGGCTGCATGGAAAAGGATAAAGAACCCCACAAGATGCCCCATGTTGCTGAGCCAGCAGCTATTGTACTGAGAAGAATTGCTCAGAATGTGCCTTCTTGAAGATTCTCTTAAGGCAATAGGAGTTGATCCCTTTTCAGTAAGAAAGAGACCTTGAAACGGAGGCAAACCATCCTGGTTCCATCTCACAGAAAGCATGAAAGAATGTCAGAGAAATTATGGGAGAACAAAGAAAGAACATCAGACTGCTGATAAAGTAAACATTACCTAGTAAGATATTGATCCTGAAGAGAGGGTGGTCTTCTGGGTAGTGGCACAGAGAATGCTAGTGAGCATATATAGATGCCTACTTGACATGCAGAAAAGGCCCAAGCAATTTAGTGGGGTGTTAAGTAAGTTGTGCTTCATCTATGTCATTGAGAGAACCTGGTAACTCTGTACATAATTCAGAGGTTATTGTTTTGGAGTACTCTTGGGTGGGTCCTGGTGTGTAATAACTCCATGACCAACAGAACAAGACCCTGCCTGGTCCTGGGCCCTGCTCACAAATGTCCTTATGGAGGAGGCCATTGCTGCAGGCCCTCTATCATCTCTTCTCTTTTTCGCTGAGCTTATCTTACCAAAAGTGATGTCCTTCTGCAGGGGCTGACCCTCCCTCAGGATAAAATGCATAAGATGACAGCTATACCATATTCTTAATGAGGTAGCTATTGTCTATCATTGCCCCAAGTCTCTGGTGAGAGGAAGTCTTAAAGTTAGCTTCTCTGAAGTGGAATCACTAACATTGTTTACCAGCAACATTTTTCGAAGAACTGTTGTATAATCAGTATCTCAAGCAAGTAATATCTCCCCAGTGTGTCGGGGTAGCTTTGCTATGACTTCCTCTGTGCCCCTGCCCTGGCCAATCTGCCATCCCATAGTGGAGAGCAATGAACAGAAGTGCAAATGAGGGCAGTGAGACAGGGACAATAGGTAAAATGTCATGGTCTTATAACAAATTGCCCTGGTTCTGCTTCTTCAGTTGATATTGCCACTGTGCACCCTGTGTGATGCCATTTCATAAGATGCCCTCTGTCTGCACTTTCTGGGACAGCCACCATGACATCAAAAGCAGGTGATCAGGAGCCAGACAGACTTTCTTTGAACACATGCCTTGCCACTGACGAGCTGGGTGCCTTTGTCACTATTGAGCTTAAGTGGACTCTGGCTCATGCTACTGCCATGTATGTCAGAGTAGACAGACACTCCAGAAGGTTTCCAATGGCTGACTTTATCAGACCTGTCTGCCTCTGGGTGGATTCAAACTTCTGACCTTTCTGTTAAAAGCTGAGAATATGTGCACCAGTCAGTGATTTTGCATGCCTTGTACATAAAAATTAATATACTGGGTCCCAGTCCTCTTCTCTAGATAGCATGGATATCAATTGCATCTACTACGTTGGACTTCCATTAAGAGTACATGAGCTGGTGCTTACAGAGTGCTTATAACAGGGTAAGACACACACATAGAAGCACTCCACGGACTTTTGTAAAAGAAAGCATTCAAAAATGGGAGACTCATCTGAGGAGGCCTGATGCTTACCCCTAGGGCTGATAACCTCATGGTCAGCGGATCAGAGTCACCAGCAGCTCCACAGGAGGAAGACTGGACTTTCCACTCTCCAAACAACTGCAGTCTTGCAAATGCCCAGTGGGTCTCAATGAGTCAGCCTTGACTTCAAGACAGTGAGTTTGGTTTTCAGTAGACTCCTATTTGATTATTTTTGAACTAACATGTTTTGAGAACTATTCCTAGATGGTGGGCTTCTTTATTCTAGTCTCCATTATTCCACTTTCACATGCCTAAATATATATACCATATATGATATATACCATTCCTGTAAAAATCATGCCAGGATATTTTACTCTATCTTAAGGATAACCCTTCTTATGTCTTCCTTGAGCCCTGGTTTGTTCCCTTCTATTGCAAAGAGAACAACCTTCTCTGCCCACCCCCTCAGAATTTGAATTAAAAATAAAAATCCCTGGAAAGGTAATTATTATTATCTTTCCCTCTTACCTCTACCACCCACCCTCATGCCAGACCACACACATAAATCATCCCAGACATTTTCCTCATCACAATGTGGTTTCCATCTACAGCTACCCTCCCCTAAGGAAATAATTTTTGCTACAGGTGGGCAAATTCAGCACTAATGACATTACCCTATGTTTTCAGGAAAATGTTTCTGGGTGAAACAGTCCCATTAACATAGTTAGTTTCACCAATTTCTTGTCACTGATCAAGTTGAATTATTTCCTGTACCACTATTGAAAACCCAGATAGCAACTCTCACTCCTGATTCATGTTTAGACTGAATCATCTCATGGCCAAACTCAAATTATAACCACCTTTCTCTCTCCACTAGACAGGGACTACACAATGAAAACCGGCTACCCCAGGCTTGTTAGATCACATGCTCTCATTCAACCCAATGACTTCAGTTGTATACATTCACTTTATTTTTAGTCAAGATCTTTTTATGGTATATAGCCTATTATATAGACTAGTTGCCTGAAACTTTTATAATTAATTGGCTAATTTAACAGGTATCGAGCCCTCTCCACTCCCCTTAAAAAAGGGGGGGGGCTGATTCCAGCTCATGGAGAGCTCATGTGTTACGGAGAGCTGCCTCATAGATCTATTGGTCGGTATTCAGAGAAGGAGATAGCCACACCTTTCTTCTGTGTTCCAACTGAGTGAAGTTGATCTGGCAGTCTCTAAGTTAAGAGCTAATCACAAACACCCGAGGAGCCACCAGGTATTCAACAACTTCATATAAAAACATTATGAAACTCTGTTGTTTTTTAATCAGCCCTGTAGTTTCTAAATGATGGCTGCAGACTGTTTATTGACGTTTTAATTGTTAAATTTATAGCAGCAGTCTGAGGCAAGGTTTAAAAGAGAGAGGCCAGGTGTTTTAGAACTGCCAAAAATCTTCTAAAGCAACCTGCTGCTTTTCGCAAGGAATTGGCTACACTTCAGAGTGCATACAAACAAGACCTTGCAACCAAAAGTCTAGTGGTTTGAATCTACCAGGAATTTCACAGGAAGAAAGGCCTGGTGACTGTATATCACAAGGTCCTAGCCATTGAATACTCTACAAAGCACAATTCTACTCAACTATCTCTCTCATTCTCTCTCTCTCTCTCTCTCTCTCTCTCTCTCTCTCTCTCTCTCTCTCTCCTTCCCTCCCTCTCTCTTTTAGTTCTTCTGTAAATATTGCAAACTACTCACCAGTTCACATTAAACAGGCATTGGGAAACATCAGAATAAAATGGATTCACTTACTCATACCTTCAGAGCTTTTTATTTTTGTAATGAAGATGTTCCATAAATGAGTGTGTGTTTATGTATGTATATATACATATGTATACATATGCCACACACATATATATACATATATATTACTATCCTACTAGAAAATGTAAAAACTTAAATTTCTGAGGAAAAGTCTTGATAACTAGCTAATTTTTTCTAAGATTTTTTTCAGGAAAATTAATGTCTTTAGTGTCTCACAAAAGTGATTTCTAATAATGGTAGACAAGAGTGTTATCTTTCTGTAGTGTCTGACATTTACTTTTAAAAAGTTAAAAAAGCTCTCCTGGTATACTAGGTAGGGAAAACTTGATTAAGTCATTGAAACAGTGCATTAGGCTACAATGCTTCTCAATAAGCAGCCAAAAATAAGTTGCCTAATGGAAAATCATATTGAGACTCTATTCCCACTAGTCATATCCTAAGTGCGTTCTTGTCAAAGGAGCGAATACAATGAGTTAGATATGTACACTTCTAAATAATTCCTTTTCTCTCATCCTTCATGGCTTTCTTTCTTTTTGAAACAGAGACACCCGAGGTAAAGAAAAGGAATGCAAAAGTATATGAGAAAGTAATCTAAGCCCATAGTTGCAAGTTGAATGAGAGTTTTTTTTAATGCCCTCTCAGAATAAAAGAAGATGCTCAATGAACAAGCAGGTCCCCTTTTCTGAGATAGGGTAGTTTATGGATCTCTTTAATTGGGCTGTCGTAGTTCCATTATAAAACCGTTCTGATTTCTTGTAGGCAGTTGTGCTTATTCATAAATATCCTCACTTCAGATGTAGCTGAGTCTCATATATGTAATTTTACACAGTCTCTGGACTCCTCATCATTTCTTCGTGGGGCCAAACTATTTTGCCTAATTTTGTTATCTTTATCACTAGGAATGCAATGAAATCCCCACCAGCCTAGTGATTGCAGGTTTGACTTGCCCCAGAGGCAACTGGGAAACAGTGTCCTGAAGTTCTTCGGAAGAATCTGTCATGTATATCTCCAGGGGGGATAGACAAATACCATGGGGATTCATGTTCCCCTGACATGTGAGGGGGATTCACTGGTTGGAATCAACTGGACTGCAGGTGGCTTTGTTTTATTTGTGGGATGTGAAAGTCTCAGAATTTGGTGATGCTCTGTTGTCTTTGTTTTGCCTCTTTTGGTATCTTTATCAAAAGCGAGGCTTGGCTTTCTATCTCCCCAGAATACCAGTCTTGGAATTGCACAAGACAGTTCTATCCTGTCCCCTAGACTGGTCAATTCTGCATGTCAGAATTGCCTTCATGCCAAGAGATTTGGATCTATTGGGAATATCTTTCCAGTCGTCGGTCCTCTTAATGGCCAAATTCTTAATCATTTGTGAAAGTCACACATCAGATCAGTTTGAAAACAGACACCGCATACATTTACTAGAAGAAAGAGCATTGAAGATAAAACCATGCTAACTCTATATGAAGCTGTTACGTATGGAACTGAGAAAACACGAAGCAAAGACTGAAGCATGTCCAGCTCTAAATACTGACGGCTCTCAGGGTCCTCGGGACCACTCAACTCTGCTGCTGCCCCAGAAAAGCAGTCACAGACAAGGTCTCAAGGAAAGGATTGACTGCATTCCAGCCCACCCCTAGTTATCAAAAACAGGTGGCCAGCCAGATCCAGCCCTCATCCAAGGTATCACTGAGGCAACACAAGGTAGGGAGCAGCTTCCATCCTGAGGGCTGAGAAAACAAAAGGCGTAAAGCCAGACCGTCAAATTTGCAAACTTTAGAAGAGGAGCTTTCAGGGTCTGGTGCCTAGACATCTGGTCACCAGTTGGAATCTCACTGGGGACATGATGAAGTGTTTCTGCAAATGTTGGAAAAACTGCACAATGGTCCCCAAGTAAAGAAGGGATGCTGGGGTGATATTTCAAGCAGTCAAAAAGAAAGGAACAAAGAGAAAGGTTCCACATTTCTCTCTTTTCCTCTGGCCTGACAGTCCTTCCTGCCACCAAAATGTACACACAGTAGAGACACTGTTTTCACAGTCCCAGCTCTAGAGACAAAAATAGCACAAGTGAGAGTTCTATGATTGAGGAATCCCTCAAATTACCAACCTATGGCAGTAGAAAGTTTTATTCATACTCTCAAATCTATCAAGAGTTTATGATAGAAAGTGGTTAAAATGCATAAAATAATAAATGGCAGCTATGTATGAGAAAGCTTCCACAATTTGTACAAAAATGAATTAGCAGATAATAGCAAAATAGAATTAAAAGAAAATGCACTTTTGGACCAACCCCCCTTTACGTATTTTTGTATGTCTCTTTGCAACTGTGTGTGTATACACACACATACACACACAATGACTAAGGATCCACACAAACACGCACGCACACACACACATACACACACACAATGATTGAGCATCTGGCAGCTAACTGAGAGATTGGAAATCACTCAGAAGCTTCCAGGAAGAAAGAACTGGCAGTCTGTTCTCATGAAGATTACAGGCTACAAACCTACAAGGAAGGTCTGTTTCATCAGTCAGGATCGCTATGAGTTGACATTGAATTCAGAGTCCCAACCAAAATAGTATTTTATAATTATATATAATATGGAAATACCAAATCAAACTTACTGCCGTCAAGTTGGTTCTGACTCATAAAGACCCCATAGAACAAAGAACTGCCCTTGTGAGTTACTGAGACCAGCTCTTTATAAGAGGAGAAAGCCCTCTCTTTCTCCCTGTAAGTGGCTGGTGGTTTTAAACTACTGACCTCATAGTTAACAGGCCAACATGTATTTGGGCTATTTGGGCTCATATATAGCAGTAGAGCAAAGTCTCGAAGACTTCAGTTTAATCTTATATTATCATCCTATTTCTCTTTTGATCTGAACATACTATTTCATGTATTCAAAAATGCTCAAAGCACAAGGTACTGGTAGTTTCTGTTATTTAAGCTTCTATTTAGAAAATAAAATGTTAGCATCAACCTGTCAATCCTTCTCTTATTTTTTTTTCTAATTTCACTAGTTGCTGAAATGCCTAGGTTCTGGAATAATTGTATATGGAAATACCTATTTCTGATTGATTGATTGATTGTTTGATTGATGGATTGACAAGTGATGAAGGATGCTGGAGTGAATCATACACGGCTATTCTGAGAAACATCCTTTGAAGATATTTTAAAAGTTAGACAGTTTGTCACTCAAATGAGAAATATCTAGACTGCTGCCCTGAATTTCAGGGCTCTGGATTGTCAGAACATCTTCCTATGTAGATGACCATAAGTGATTGCATGTTATTAAACAATAAATAATAGATGACCTATCAAGTGCATTGATCTCAATGTATAAATATCAGTTTTTCTGGCCTAAGTACACAGCTACCTCTCAACTCTACCACCTGGAATGCATTTTTTATTTTTAGAATCCTCTCTCTAAACTGTTTGTTGATTTTGACATCGTGCACACTAGTTGGGTTTTAGCCCTCTCTTGAATAATGTTTTCTTGATGCACAATCTCTGAATGGCATAATTGACTATCTACCTGTCACTAAGGAAGGGAACATACCAGCGATGGACTGAAACAAATCCTCCAGCCAACTGCAACATGATGTGCCTAGTGAGGACATACAGGCACCTATTTATACCTACCTTTCAATATTTCATATCTCCTATATCACTGATGAGAGTTCATCCCCAAGTTTCCTGAGGGCTTTTTGTAAGTATGCATAGGATATCCCTTCAGGTGTTGAGAATCACCGTGCATTATTTTTATTACAGAAGTTTGGTGGAGTCTCAAGAAAAGTTAGCTGGTGAAGAAAATAATCAAGAAGATTCATAAGAAGTCATTCTCCACATTTCCGAACAAGATGCCTTATGATGGGGACCATGGTGGGGAGGGGCTACACAAACATGGATTCTGGATTTTTCTAAAAATGGATGCTGCCAGCTTGCCTGTCCAAAGGAAACTGGGAGTATTAAGGGCATACAGAAAAGGACAACATATCTATCTCATTTGTAGAATGCCACCTGAACATAGAAAACTCCACAGGAAATCATCCATGATCAAAAACTTTCTCTTTTTTGCTGTTAAAAAAGTGCATTCTCCCCCACCCCAACCCCTCCACCAAAAACAAACAAACAAAAAAAACAACAACAAAAAGCCAAACAAAACCTACTAGGCACAAGTCTTTGTGTCCCTATGGGGCAGAGGATAACTGCCCCTTTCCGTTTCTGAGGCTCCAATTGGCTTTATTCCTGGTTCCCTGCTAGTTCATCTTACTGCTCCCCTACACAAAGGATCGGAGCTGCCATAGGGACAATAGCTAAGTGGGCGCAGGACTCTGCAGTCTTTCCTTCTGTTTGCTAAGGGTTGCAACGAGCTGCATGGTACCTAGCAGCAACCATAGCAGAAAGAATGCAGAGATTTCGATCTGTCAACTGAGAGGTTCTTTTGTATGCAAGTGGCTTAAAAATCCACAAAATCAACATCACTTTTGAACTCTGCTCAGCCAACATAAGTGCTCCAAATTAGGAAGATTTTGGAAGCCGTAATTTTCCCAGCTGGAAGAAGTGGATGAGGCTAAGAGGCCTCATAGATCATACCATGTTGTCATTTATGATACTGTTTTAACATACTACAGAATTCTTGTTGTCAAGAACATGGGGCGGGGTGATTTATTGGCTAGGATTGATTATGTTGCTAATAGCCCAGCTGGCTTGAATTTTGGAAGGGAGAACTTCTTGTCACTGAGCAGGAAGGAATAAATGCTAAGTTGCCAAGAGACTAAGAAGCCTGCATGCAGAGAGGACTCATTTACCTGCCATGGGTGGACAACACAGGAGAGAGGCCGATTTTGTTTTCCTAAAGATGCATATTTTAAACACTACTTTTTGTTTTGTTTTGTTTTGCTTTGTTTTCCCTCAGGAGCAAGTGGACATTTCATTCCTGTGCAATGTTTTCTCTGTAGTGGAGCAAACTTGTCAGCCTCTCCCTCTGGGGCAGCTTGGTCAGGGCTTCCTGAGTTTCTCTTCGTTTTTTGCTACAAGCACAAAAGAACATGACCTTGCCTGCCAGGGTTTTGCAGCTGAATGTCTAGAGCTGTGACATTTGCATTGACTTCCCACGATTTCCTGTAGGCTGACACCTGGGAGTCATCCCCTGCCGATGTCCAACCTGTGCGCTCCTGTTCTCTGCACAGAAGCACCGAGGCTCATGGGGAAGCTTTGACTCATCAGGCAAACAAGCAAGACAGATGCCAGATTGTTTCATGAAAAAGTTACACTATCTTCCCAGTTCTGATCTTCCATGATTTCTGAAAAATGAGAGTTTAGAAAGGGGGTCACAAAAGTCCTTGACTATGCCAAGGCCTAACTTCACAAGCAAATACAGGTTTGGCAGGAGGCATCTCCACACACACAACTCTACATTTATCCATGAACAAAGGGACTTCAGAAAAGTTTTTGAGCAAAATCCATTATATTTTAATTTCATTTTTCCACTTTTTGAAGCCCCCTTTCTATATACGCTCATATATGTATACATATATACGGGCATGCCACTCAGGAATACATATATACTCCTGAAGAGTACACATGGTTTATGATTATCAACTGAAAACTGGTTTTCAAATCATCCAGCAGCACACCATAGTATTATAGGAAGTATATGTTGAAAAAATAGCTGTTTTAGAATACTTCATTATAAACTTCATTTAAAATTGGGGGAAACATGCACCAGGTTTGCATCCCTTCATCATATTTATTTGATATCTAGGAAGGAAAAAAAATCTGAGAAACTGGAGTAAATGAAGAAGACCATGGTATTAGGATTGGAGAAAATTATTAATGACCCTCAAGATACAAATGACACTGCCTTGTTTTCTGAAAGCAGGCAGGATTTGGAGCACTTGCTGATGCCAATCTAAGATCTCTGCCTTCAGTATGAACTGAAAGTCAACAAGACCCAAAGTCTTACAAGTGGACCGAGAGACAGCACCATCAGAAAAGGAGGAGCTATTGAAGTTGCAAGGGATTTCATTTGCATGGATCCATGCTCTTCTTTTAGTGGTATAGTGGCTACCTGCTGGACTTTGATTGACATGGCAGCAGTTCAGTTCCAAACCACCAAGAGTTCCATAGAGAAAAACAGCCTTTTGGAACCCCATAGAGGATCATTAAGAGTCAGGACAGACTGGATGACCGTGAATTGACTGAAGGCATTGGATGAATATTTTTCACAAGACCTCTGTAAGGTATAATATGTGCCTGACTCAAACCATGGTATTTTCAGAAAAAAAAAAGATTTTTTTTGAATCATGGTGTTGGTGAAAACTGTTTCATACCCCGCAGACTTCTAAAGGAACAAATATGTCATCTTGGAAGAAATGTGGCTAGAATGTCTTTAGATGCAAGTACGGAAAGACTTCATTGTGCATAATTTGGACATGTTATCCGGAAAGACCCATCCTGGGAAAAGGACATCCTGTTTGGTCAAGCAGGGGATCAATGAAAAGAGGAAGACTGTCTAGGAGATTGACACGGTGGCTGAAACCCTGGGCTCAAGGCTAACAATTGCGAGGCCAGCACAGTGTTTCATGCTATTGTATATAAGGTCCACATGAGTTGGAATCAGAACAAAAGTACATAACAACAGCAACAACCTGTTTCCATAAAAGTTACAGTCAAGAGCAAGAAAAAAAAAAGTTACAGCCAAGAAAGTCCTGTGGAATCCAGTTCTACTCTGTAAGACAGGGACTCGAATCGAGTTGTAGGTAACTTGAAGGCAGATTTATTGTTGATTTGGTTTGGGTCATATGTAGCTTAGAGGTTTCCCTGAGCATCTCAGTGGCCAGGCCTCCTGCTTTCCTTTTAATCCCCATTATGCTAATTGAAAGGTAAGACATGTGAACTCATCTTAAAAGTAGATCATTTAATAAAGTAAAGTGCTAGCGACAGTACTTGGAAAGTTTGGGATGAGTCCTCAACACTGGATACGTCCTGCTACCAATTTGGGGACTCATGTAATTAGTGCTAACTACATAATAATGACACAACTTGGTTACAGAATCAAGTAATCTGTGAAGTGGGGCTTTATCCTTCAAATTGATAACGGCTATTATTAATGAGCCTTTTAGCTTCTGTAAAAATAAATGAAGTGCTAATTAGCTGAAAATGGGTGACTCTTCTGATAAAGGTTTCCTTTTAAATCCCAAAGAATGAATATCCTCATCTCTCGAAGAATACAGAGCTTCAGAAATCTCTCCATCTGCAAACACGTTCCTTTGAATGTTGGGCTTTAACAGGTCTGTTCTTGAACACAATCATCCTTCTGCACAATGATTGGTATTCTGGGCAAATTTGCAATGGCCCGTTTAAAAGCTTTTTATTCATCTCCTTTGTGCACACAGGAAGATGATAAACACACACCTCCCTTTGAAGTAGAATGGAGAGTGACTCCTGGAAGTCAAGGGCAGTGAGAAAGAATGCAAAGAAAAGGGGAAAAAAAAAAAAGACTTGACCAACAGCTATTTGGGGATGAAAATGTGTTTTAGTAGGGATTCCATTAACTGATCAAAGAAAGATGTGTGCACACACACATCTATGTAGGCTCTTAAGCTAAAAGATTAAATTTGTCTTTCCATGTGTGTTATCAAATGGGCTTGGCCAACATCTTATTGCCACCAGCACTCCAATGTCACATCAAAGCAGACTTGTTCAATGCATCTCTGTAATTCATTATCTAAATTTGCTATCTCCTATATAGTTTCATTTGTACACTGCCCAGTGTTTATTCCTTCCCAAAAGCAGCATTCCATTTGAAGAAGGAACAGACTGGTTCATTCAGAGGTGGACAATCATTTCCATGGGTGAAACCAGACAGGAAGGTGTTTCTACCTCAAGGCAAGAGTAGCTTGTTAGCCGGCTCTCCAGACAACTGATACTTTTTAGTGTTTTATTGAGTCTGGCGTCTGAGCCTGCTTGATTCAATGCTCACAACAAGCAAAGAATCATTAATCACTGAGTCATATTGCCTGCATGTGAGATGACTTAAGGGTAACTCTTTAATTGCTGAACCCCTACCATAGGGCACTTACTATGTGAAGAATTACAGCTAATAGCCAGCCTGCAGAAAAAAACACATTCCCTGTCCTCCTCATGTATAGTAGGTGGGGAAGACAGGACTTGCATTCTTCAGAAGAAAAGTCTTAAATCTCCTCATTTAGACATATTTCTGATTCCTCTAAGTTTTTCTGACTCTTCACAGGCTTCACTACCTTGTCTCACATTCAAAATAGAAATGGAGGTAGCATGAGGAAAACAGAAGGAGGGGTGAAGGCACCTACATGTATTTGGCATTTCCTGCTCTTTGCATGAATATTCATTGATTCAATTCAGTTAATAATTCATGTACTACTTTGTATAGCAAAGCCATGTAAATGCATGTAGTCAAGAAGACTACACCAGTTGGCATGGAGCTGGCCTGTACTGCGGGCAGCCCTTACACAGAATATGCGCATACAGCCTCTAATAGCTGTGAACATTTGGAATAAGATCACCAGGTCTTTCTTCCAGCACCTTTAGAGGTGAATGAAAACCTCCAACCATTCCCTTGGCAGTCAATCACTCAACCAGCTTCAGTGACACATTGTAGGTGCTCTGGTTGTTGCTTTCCATCAGGTCCTTGATGACTTATGATGACCCCAATTGTGCAGAGTAAAACTCCCTTATTGGGTTCCAATGCAGTGGGCTATCACAAATATACCACCAAGCCCATCTTCAGAGATGTCTCTGGGTAAATTTGAACCACCTTTCTTTCAACTGGCAGTCAAGTGCTTATCCCTTTGTGTCACCTACCATCAACAGTAGGTGGCAGAACCCATTGCCATCAAGTAAGTCAGCTTTGACTAGTAATGACCCAGCACAGTGTTTCTGACATTGGAAATGTTCAGAAGAGTGGATCCACTCTCTTTCCTCTTTCTACTGAGGGGTGGCTTGTGTGTTTGAACTGCTAACCTTTGGGGTAGCAGCTCACCACAAGGGTTTCTCCAGTGACAAGTCTTTTCTGTAAATATGAGTTGATGGCACCTTACCCTTTCAACTACCAGGTGTCAGTGTCAACAAAAGTAGCCCATCCATGTTGGTTTTCCAACAGAGCAGTTTTTGTGAACCATGCTTAGTTTAGAGCATGGGAGCATGTGGGCAAGAGGCATTTTTCAGCATGTTCACTCAGAAACCCTGTAGACATTTGGATAATAACTTTGAGGTTGTTTTTTCAAACCCACCAGCTGCTTCTTGGGAGAATGAGGTTTTCTACTACCATAAAGATGAATAATTCCCAAAATCTACATCACATCTCTATGACTTGGAAAAGACTCAAAAGTCAGTGGATTTGTTCATATGTGTGTTTGCAACTAAGTGTGCATGGATATTCTGTGACCCTAACCACATTGACCTTTGAATCAGGATACAACAGAACAAGGATGCAGATTTTCTGTTTCCCTTGGATCAGCTGTAAAAAAAAAAAAAGGTGTATTCTGATAAGATAAATTCCTAGACATTTGCTATAATAACTGAGAGCCCCTAATCCAGGGTGTATGCCTGCTTAGCAGCACACAATTTCTCTAGAATGCAATACAATGAGTTTTATTAAATGTGTATCTGTTTCTTTGGTTTTCCCTATTGGATCTTCTGGGTCTTATTTCGTCAGCATGTTGGGTCAAACAATTGTCAACAATTCACTGCAGTGAAATCCTCATCTACTGAGCATTTTCTGGAGACCCAAATCTTTTTCTTGAGGACATCAGTAGGCAATAGAGAAAATGATCAGTGAGCAAGGAGGACTGTTTTAATGGAAACATCATTGAAAAG
Organism: Nesogale talazaci; assembly: GCA_004026705.1. NCBI lineage: Eukaryota > Metazoa > Chordata > Mammalia > Afrosoricida > Tenrecidae > Nesogale > Nesogale talazaci. The sequence continues at coordinate 57,805 of PVJH01002835.1, forward strand.
GAAGGTTTCACCATGTTCCTGTTTCTCATTACAAAGGCAACACTCCAGCCTGACACGCAATCTCACCATCACCACTATAAATCACAATCATAAAAAGTTAAAAAAAATAATGATTGTGCTACATGGTTTTGTATTCAGAACCAGAGGCAGGTTTCAATTATGCTTCTATCGTCTACCAGATAAAATCAGGTGGGAAGGGAAGGGAAAAATATTGCTCTTGTACTAACCATGGAATTGTTTTTCCATAGATGTTTACTAAAGTGCATGCATACCAAAAAGAAAAAAAATATCATGAGGAGAAAAAAGAGGAGACAAAACAGAAAGAAGAAATGCATACCTGAGAAGAAATCCACTTTTGAAAAGTACTTTCAGTCATTTGCCAATAAATATTGACTGCTGTTGGAAAACCTGACCTGTAGGACTTTACAGTCTCAAATATTTAAAGGAGCATGTCGACGTGAGCTTTTTCTCCTGTGGACCCAGTGGTGGGATTGAATAGAACATGAACAAAACAATCAAAAGCAAAGAAAAAAAAACAAAAACTGTCAAATACGCTGTTATCAAAGAGCTTCCAAGTCACAGTGACCCTATAGGTCATGGTAGAATGACCTTGTCACTTTGCAGCTCTAAGTGGGAGTGGAATGGCTCACATTTCTCCCTCTGAGCAACTGGCGATTTTAAACTAATGACCTTCTAGTTAGTAGCACAGCACACAATCCATTACACCACCAGGGCCCTTTTCATAATCATTGGGACAATTTGATGTTTAATTGAAAACTGATTATGTGATAGGATTGGACTCTGGGGATAAGAAGGAAGTAGATAACTTTAGGACTTGAAACCTGACTGTTAAAAGAAGCATTTTATCCCAAAAAGTTGCATACAGAAATATCGAATCACCACTGTGAAGTCTCAGTAAAGAGGATCTTCAGGTTCTATGTCAATGAAACTTCCAGCAAAAATCCTAAGAAGACAACAGAAGTGGAAGGAAAACCATAAATCTAATATAAATATTTTTTCAACAGACTTAAAGAACACAAGCAGAATTACATTCCCAGAATTTGTCAATTTCTAAAAAAAAATCTGATTAGAAACAGTAAACAGCTAAAATAGCCTAAGTATAATATTGAAGGTGTAGTTTTTATAGATTCAGCTGTCCAAATTCCAGAATAAAAGAATGAGAACACTCTGTATTTAATATGTCAGCTTTAATTCAAAGAAGTCTGATTCTGGTATTAAGAATTCTGGATCAATCTGGTATGCAAAAACCTAGCTATAAATCATCCAGAACTAGATGATAAAAAATATCAACCAGATAAGAACTAGATTAAACACATACCTAATCCAGGATAAAATTTCAGCAGGTCCTTACAAAAATAAATTCCCCCTAAAACACCTTGGCAATATGTGTGTATTATGTATATACATCTATAATTGTGTTCATGCTGTACATATTGCATAGCAGATAGTACATAATAACTAAAATAATATTTGAGACTACTATTTTATGAACCATATGGGTCAATCAAAAATTATTGCTACAAAATTTTAGAAACTTCAATTAAACATAAATAGAAAAATGTGAAGCTATTTTTTTCTGACACAGCATTTACCTGTGTCTATACACTTCTGAAGCAGTATTTTCACCAGCCTAAACCTTCCCCAAAGAATTCCATACTCTTTAATTTGGATGAACTCACAATCTGACACATCCAGAATCCTCAAAGGACTCACATACTTCCACTTGTAAACTCTCATTTGGGGAACAAAACGAATCTGAAGGGGCAAGAGTTGGCATATAGGTAGATGTGGTCATAACAGTGGAGGAAAAGAATTTCCTTAGCACAACTGTCTTGCACTGGTGTTGTATTTTTTCACCACACTTACTTAAACTGTTTCTTGAGCAAATAATCAGAGAAGATGTATGATATGAAGCAGAATGTGGCATCAGAATTGGAGGAAGGCTTATGAACAACCTCTGGACATGCAGATGTCCCAAACTTGCTTGCTGAAGGTAAGAAGAATTTGAAGCACATACTGGTGAAGATTGAGGATTGCAGACTTGGAGGTGGAAGACCCAAATCTTCACAACTGGACCAATAGCTGACATCATTACACATGGAAAAAAGATCAAGGTTGTTAAGGATGTCCTTTTACTGGATCCACAATCAATGCTCATGGAAATAGCCATCAGAAGATCAAAAGATGGGTTGCTTTGGATAAATCTCCTGCAAAAGACCTCGTTAGAGTATTGAAATGCAAGGATGTTATTTTGAGGACTAAGGTGCACCTGACTCAAGTCACAGTGTTTTCAGTTGTGTCATATATGAATGTTGGACTTTGAATAAGGAAGACTGAATAAGAATCACGCCATAGGAATTGTGGTGCTGGGGAAGAATATTTGAAGTACCATGGACTGCCAGCAGGACAAACATATCAGTCTTGCGCAAAAAAGAGTACAACCAGGGTTCTCCTAAGAGACAAGGATGGAGAGACTCCACCTTACATACTTTGGACTTGCTGCCAGAACAGACTAGTCTCTAGAGAAGGACATCATGTTAATAAAGTGGAGAAGCAGTGACAAAGGGGTGGTGGTGGTCAAAAAGAAAGATTAGCTCAGTGGCACTGAAACATAAGGAACATTGTAATTAATATCCCAATGACTTGATCGAACAAAACCACAACGTTGTGTCAGCTAGAGTCCTAGTTACAGTGTTTCTTGATTTACCCCCTACTGTTGCAATGGATAAATCTCCAGTGTATATTGCTTAACGTTTGCTTGTGCAACATGTTAGTTGGGGTTCAACTGAGACAAAATCCCACATTGTCCTCCCTCAAATGCACTGATGAGGATGAAGATTTATCAAATGGAATATTTCTGATTGCCATCATGGTGGGAATGCTTGATAAGGGATTGTACCCACTGGTTCTCAAATGCTTTCTTCTAGATGCTGTGCTCACCTAAATTTCACTAGCCCAAACCACTCATAATGGCTTTGACTAAGGCAAGCATCTTATTTACTCACAAGTTGGGAGGAAGTATATCACCTTCTTTGCTTGGTGGTGGTTTTTCATATTCTATAAACCACAACACCTCCAGTGTTCATGGAGTCAACTTGATTCCCACTCAGTTAAACCCGCCTTATCTCAGAGTCCACCTGTGCTCCATACATGTGTCAATCACCAATTTTTAAAAGGCAATCACGGTGCACCTTTCTTCCAATGTACCTGGAGTGGACTTAAGCCTCCACCTTTGGGTAAGCAGCTGAGCACATTAACTGTTGACACCACCCAAGTGTCCCTCTCATCATCAAACACATCTACAGGATTCAATATTCATATGTTTCATTCTGTCATCTGTATAAAATGTGCTGTTTAAATATAGGTACCTATGCTAGAGTCATCTACGATCTAAAATTAATGCACTGACCCTAGATATGTCAAAACAGAGAAGCATCCCTCCCCACTCCTTAGTTCTCTTGAGTTAAGAGTATGGAAATCGCTGAGCATAGCCTTCTTCTAAGTGGCTGCACCTGCTTTTCTGCACACAAAGGAGAAATGGCCATCATAGAGACTGCACTGCATGAGCAAGATGATTCCTAGAAGCCCCATTCATGCCAGCAACTGGGCGACAGCAAATGTGTTTGCAAAACAGCATGCACTCTTCAGAGACTACCACCAGTGATATGCTAGAGACTATACTTGTGTAAGTCAAATAGCTGACTCAATTTTCTTTATTGTTAAAAATAGAATTCCCTCCTAAAAATTGTGGATTATGAAAATATCAGTCCAAACTCAGAACAAATATTTTCCCAGTGTGTTTTATGGAGTATAAAATATCTTAGCAATGCCTCATAGGAGAAGGTGTATTTCATGTATTTAGAGGCCTTCTACATCATGCATTTACGCATTTTAACTACTACAGTTATCCTACTGAATGGTTCATTTTTTTCTCCTTTGTCAGGAGTACACATGCTTAACCCTTGCCCTAGGAAACCAGTAAGGCTTTGTTTCAGTAACAGAGTATAAATATTGAAACAATAGCTAAATAAATGTAAGCACTTCAGAGACATCTTAGCAATTTATATTTCTCTAGTACAATAATGTCTTTTTCAGTGATTGCACGATAGGAATCTTGGACACATTTTTATCCTTCTCGTTTCCTCCCCTCTTTCTACAGCTGCTCCCATAACACCTGGTATCTTAAAGTATGAATAAGAAACTTAAGAGTTCAGGGTTTCCTTGGTGAGGTTGAACATCTTTTCCTTAAGTGATTATAACCAAATATAAATGTCATCCCTTTATCCAGTTATACAACTCATAAAACTATGTCCAAATGCATTAATTTATAACTTACATCAAAGACATTCATAGTAAAAGCATTTTGAGGAAAATGGCATTATTGTTTACATAGGCCAGTTTCTCATTCAATTTTCATATAATACCTAGTATGATTATATGTTTTTTAAAAAACTAAAATAAATATATGGCATACAATTAAAGCCCACCAAGTCCATAGACATGAAATTAAGGAGGAAAAACCCTCATCACTATCAATTTGATTCCAAACCTCTTTGACCCTAAATATGTTTTCTGAGGATGTAAACCTTTATGGTAGTTGATAGCCTCATCTGGCTCTCATGAAGGGGCTGTGAGTTTGAACCCCTAACTCTGTGGTTGTCAGGCTAATGTTTAACCTGACGGCACCATCAGGACTCCTAGAGGAGTCTAAAGACCAATTCATTTGAGACTAGGAATCACTGTGAGTTGAAGGCAATTTGACAGCACCACCACCACCAATCATGAAGAGCAGGGCTTTTCAAACACATCAGTGTATATATAGCTATGCAATGGATCAAAGACAAAGAGAAAGGAGTGAAAGAAGTTAATAATATAGGGAAGCATAACCCTAGTTGTTGGGGGGTAGCAGAGTGGTGAAGATCTCTCAGTGAGAAGGAAGATGATCTGAGACTTCAGCATAGAGAAGGAAGGACCCACTGTAGAGAAGACAAAAGAGGTAAGATTCATGACCTCAAAGCTTAAGGATTTCAAGAAGACGAGTTTAAGTTAAAATGGAGTGAGCACTCTGCTTGCAACAACAATAGAAAAATTAAAATGTATTTCTCTTATGGCTTCAGTTTATTTAACTCACAAGTTTTTTTCTTAAAAAAATGTCTGTTCTTCAATGAGTCCATGGCTGAATGTAAAGAAGTTCTAATAGTGATGCACTTGCTTTAAACTCCTTGGGCTGCGTTAAGCAAAATTCCAGTCAAAAAAGTGGATCGTGAGGAAACCTGTGGGGATACTTAAAATTGAGTCAGAGAGTTCATTTCAGAAGGTTATGACAACTGTTGTCTCGGATCCCAAAGGAATAATCTAGGTTGATTTCTAAAAAAACCAGGGCAATTATGGGAACTAATTTTGAAGATGTTTTCAAAAAATTAAAAACTGTATTGCTGAACAAAGTTTCCAGGAGAGTTATACAGAGCTCTTTTTCCTATAGCAATAAGGTGCCTACTCAATTTTTTGAAACTAGCAAGTACTGTCCTAAGAGAATTACAGTGGTAAACCTTACCTCATCTCTTATAGCTCTGATCTTTTCCTCCAGACAAGAGCACAGGATTATTCAGGGAACGTTAGGGAGATGAGACCACCACTTTCAGCAGTGTAGTAACGTAGATGGAGGATATGTCAAGAAACATTACCTTCCTAATTTATGTTTTTGTTTAGCAAAGACCTCTATGCATTTGAATCAATACTTTTTTATTTATGCATGCATGTGTGTTCATGCCAGAGGACTTCAAAAAAAAGTCATGGAGAAATGGGATTAAAAGTTAGTGAATGTTTTCAACTCACTCAGAATCTTTCTTGTGTGCAAAAGTGTATATGCATTTTGTATGTCCATTCATATATGCATAGTTTTGTATAGATATATGACACATCTTTATTTTTAAGAGCATGAGTTACATTACACTGTTGCGAGAGTAGCAGGACTATGGTAGGGATTATCAGCATTGTGCATATTGCCATTTGCTTTTGAGGACAATAATGGAAGTGGCAGTTCACGGGAGATGATTGGTAATTTTGCTGAGCAATGTTGCAGTCACTGATGAACCTGGAAACCATTTGGATGTCCAGTCCCTGCAGCTGCATGACCAATCAAGAGCAACATTCTGTGTCATAGTGCCACGAAATGAGCAAAATAATGGTGAACATTAAGAGAGTAGAATCAATTTTCTGAATACCCTCCTTCCAAACTGGACGGAGGAAGAAAACAGAGAAATATGGCATCTTATATTTAGATGAATGGGGATTGGGTGGATGAAAATTCAACCCCCTTGAGAACCTGCTAGAACTCTGTGGTGTAGCGGATTGTGTTCAGTGAGCATACAGATGAGTGGACATACGTGCTCTTAAGACATTTCTGTAGGCTCTTCTTTCAATTTTACCAAATGCCCTCTAATGCCATCTCACAATATTTCTTGGGCATTGCTGGCTTATCCTCAACACCTGGGACCAATTTAGTTAAAACCTCTGCACTACTTGCCTTAATTATAGAAGTCTAGAGTGCTGCTACCTCCTTCCATTTACCTCTCCACAAAGGCAGGGCATAGCCCCAGGCTGAAGAAAATGGCATTAGCCAGAGTTGGGAGGAATCACCTGCACATGATACAAAGAGACTGGTCATATGCCAAGTCCAGATTCCTCGGGCACTTCCAGCCAGGCATCTACAAGATAGGTAGAAAACATACAAAAATAGTCCAACATAAATAACCATTCACTGTATGGTTTCTACACTTTATTAGTGTTGGCATCCAAATTATGTGTGCATCAACTATAAGGAATTCACACTCTGTGATTATAAATTGTGGGAAAATAGTAAACTTATATGAACACCATTTCTAATGCAGCATATCTGGTCTTTCCATTCCAGTATAACAAATTAGTTTTATTGGTAGATGTTTCACATATAATGCAATTTAATTGTTCAATCATATCAAAATAATTTGTGCAATCCCAATAAATTTCATAACATTTTCTTCTTATACTCATTTTTGTCAGACTCCTCATTTCTCCCCACCCTCCATTGCCGTGCCACAAGACAAATAACAACCCAGTTACTGTCTCTACCCATCTTGGATTTCATATGCAGAAATTCACTCAAAACACAAGCAAGAAGGAAATAAATGAAACAGACACACACACAAAAATTCCAACAACAATGATTAGACAAAGCACAGAAAAACCTCTATCAAAAAGGAAATAGACACTTTTAAAAACTAAAATAACTTTTGATTTACCTAGCATGAAACAAACAGTCAGGTATAAAAGTATCTAGATGAAACATTCAACATAAAGCTAATTGCACTTTGAATTTATGTCGTACACAAGGCAGTGATCTTTGCTTTCAGGGACTTCAGATCCTAATTTTTTGAGTACTGCTTTTCCTCCTGCTTATCACTTTAAGTCCAGAACCCAGTTGTTACAGATTCTGTCCATTAAGTTTCTGAATAACCCCTGTTTTTGGTTTGTGCTTTTTAAACAGCGATTTCATAAAAATAATTTTAATACCCTTAGGGGCTTTTAGCAATCTTAGAAAAGTTAGAAAAAGAATCCTTTTCTTTAATCATAAATGAAAAGAAATGAAATATATCTAAAATATCAATCTACACAGAGTAATGTAACCTTTACAGAACTGTAAAAAAAAATCTGTTTTTTTAAATCATTTTATTGGTGTTTGTACAACTTTTATCTTTTACTGCCATACCATCCATTCATCCATCCATCCATCCATCCATCTATCCATCCATCCATTGTGTCAAGGATGTTTGTACCTTTGCTGCCATCATCATTCTCAAAACATTTGCTTTCTTCTTGAGTCCTTGGAATCGGCTCCTCATTCTCCCCACTCCCTCCCCACCCCCCTTTCATGAACCCTTGATAATTTATAAAGTACTATCATTTTTTCATATCCTACACTGTCCGACGTGTAGTGCTTCTTTGTCTCCTGTGGTAGAAATAGTGATGGTGAGAGCAGATGGTGGGTTGTACTAAATATCCAGAGACTCCCATCTGTAACTCCCAGAACAACATGGGACCACTGAAGAGAGATTTTCTGCCTGAGATCACACTTGATTCTCTGTGTCAAGTAAGACAAGATTGCACAAGAAAGACCTCCTTGTCTGGATAAAGATTGTTGGAACGCTCACGTCCTTGTATTACAGCTACCCTTCAGAATTAGAAGTGAACTCAGCTTCCTGGATCAATGGTCCACCAAACAGACAGTTCTAGAGAGGGAACATGAAGGAAGTGCAAACTCTTTGGTGGAATCAATTAGCTGAGATCAGAAGGGAAGCACTGCATGAAGGATACCATTGCAAAATGAAGGCAGAAAGCAGTAGGAGAGACGTAGGCCTGGAAATGGGAGATGCAGAGAGAGGGCGTAGAAAAGTGCTATTACACTATGAGGGTTGCAGTAGATGACTTCAAATTTGTATGGACTATTGAATAGAAAAAGGATTTGCTCTCTACACTTGCACTGAATCCGCCAAAGAGCAAAAAAAGGAAGAGAGACTAAATGAGATTTTAATTTAAATTCTCTTTGGCTTAATGTTATAATAGGTCCATGTTCTACAATTTTGGGAAACAAACAGAGGTACATTAACTGGCCTCTGCAATCAGACAGTTCAACAGTCAGCGAGGTGTGCTTGATAGTGGGGCCATTGAGGCATCGTTTTTGATGCAAGGCCCAGAAAGTTTGGAAAACTCACTCCAATGCATTTTGCCCAGCCTGTAGATTCATTCTAAGTAGGGACTTGTTCAGTGGCAATGAGGGTTTTTTTGGTTTGTTTGTTTGTTTGGGGCTTTATCAGAAATAATTTTCACCCCTGTGGAATGATATTAAGCTACCATTTATTGCCATGCAAATATATGGTCATTTCCCTTCTAAATGAGACCTTCTTCCTTCCACCACAAACTTCTCTACCCCAGCAAGGCAAAGTGGGAACACTTGTAGGAAACATGGCAGCTATAATATAAATTAATAAATTACTTAAAATGTAATATTTGTTTCCAATAAAGTGGCAGAATGAATGGTGGTGGTAACATAGGATAAATGTCAGAAGACTTGCCACAAGGTTCCTTGTTCAAAACCACCAGTTACTCCTATGAGAAAGATGAGCCTTTGTGGGCCCATAAAGACTTACAGCATATGAAACTCTGTGGAGGGTCATGTTAAGTCATAATTTACTCCATGGCAGTGGCTGGCTTTGGGTTTTATATTATAATGCAGAAATGCAAAAGAGAGTCATGATGGCCCTGAAGACATAGTTAATTCTATCAATTGTATATTTTTACTGCCTCCTAAATGTCTCTAACATAAGAGCTGGAAACTGCAAACATTTTTCAAAATCAACATCTTCAGAGTAGTCTGAATAAAAGAGCTGTATGGTCTAAAAAGAATGGAAACTCAATGTATTTTCCCATTTTTAAAGCTTACCAATACTTACTGGTATATGAAAATTCCTGCAATAATGAAGACTTCTCAGTTCAGCTAAATCAGCAATTCTGCATCCTATTTCATAATGGGACCCTTAGAGGCATTTGCCTGGTGACACAGTGTTGATGAGTCGGCTCCAATCTACAAAGTCCACAGTTCAAAGTCACCAGGTACCACACAGGAGAAAAACACAACTTACTATAATCATCGAGAGCTCCAGCCTCAGAACCCGAGAGGGGGAGCTCTGCCCTGTCCTCGGGGGTCATCACACGTTAGAGTAGACTCACTCAGTAGCAGTGACAGCGAGTAAAAATACACATTGGGGATGCTGATTTTACCCAAAGTTTTCCCTGTCTATTGTCAAAGCAACTGAGGTCCAAACTACGTATTCACGCACTGTCCTCATTTTTATTTCCACCCTGTCACAGACATGAAACAGTCCTTTACATGGAACAGGTATGCTGCTTTTGTACTACCAACGTATGATCACATTTTGTTTCAAATAAATGAACTTCTTCACATTATCTTTTCAGCAAATATATATATACACATATCTATATTATATGTCTGTATACATGTGTGCATATCTATATATAGTTTTTAAAATGTCTACCATGTCTTCTAAAAGTCTCCTGTATATACTTCCTGAAATCATGCTGTTGTGAAAATTTCTAGGTGAAGTGTGTGTTCTGTGGAGATGGACCGCACACTTGGCTCATCTAGCCAGGTTTACTGGCCATGGACACATAGGTTTGCTGGCTTCAAATCTTGCTAACATGAGACAATAGCAAGGCATTTAGTCACCAGGAAGTCATAAATGATCCCAGTGATGCTCCATATGCATTTATGAATGCACACATAATGCCCATATTTTAGTTTCCATCGGATGAGCTCTATTGCCAGTTGGCAACCTCACTGACCAGAATTATAAAAATTCATCAGCCTTGGAAAATAGGAGCCACCATTTGAAAAGAGAGATCCTGTTTCATTGCTTTCGGTGACACGGGACAAGTGTCTTCAGTGTCTCAGTGTTATGCCCAAGAAATTCATCTGAAAGTCACATAAGCAATGGGAGCAACACTGTATCAAAAATTCACGTTAGAACCAGCTTGAGAATTGATTTTCAATGTGGCTGTGACCAATCTGCTTGTCATTAGTTCCACTGACATCGGTTCTAAATATATAAGCACACGTGTGTGTGTGTGTGGTAATATGTTGTTTTTGTTTTACCCTCAGATCACCCCCACAGAGCCGTAGCCTTACAATGAAGGAGAGAGGAGAAAAGGAATCATTATTCTCCAGACCCAAATCATTTCTTTTTCCCTTACTCCATTTTCCCAACTCAGCAAATCCCGGCACATCTGAAGCACTAAACCTGCAGGTTCCTTAAAATATTGCCTGCTTGTTAAATCACTCACACTGGATAGGCCCTTAAAGAGCCAGACATGCCTATAAATTTACTGCCACAAGCATATATATCCTTTCAGGCCTGTAATGCTCTGGAGTTCTGTCCCACCCCCACCCCCAGAGGATCAGGGCTCCTGATGTTTGTCCCTGCAGAGGGCAACCAAGAGCCATGCTGCTAGCCAGCTCCATCTTCGTACCCTGAAGAAAACAAGAACAAGGAAACTGGTTTCTGAGACCTGGACCAATGATCTGCATCCCTTAAGAATCTTTGAGTTGACCCATCTTCCCCCACCCCCTTAATTTAATGGTACACACTAGTGCTTCACACAGGTCAATGAAGCTAGTCCATCATTTGATCGAAGGCTTATTGTCTAGTACATAGTCAAGTACATATATGTATGCATACTGAAGAGAACAGACCTTCCTAGAGATAGTGAGCCTTTCCGAATGTCTCTGATCTCTAGTTAGCTTTCTCTTCCTGTCAGTGTCCACTGTGTCAGCTGGCACATCCAAATTTGGCTCAACGTGTCAAATTTGTTGAGACCTTTCACAGCACATCTCCTCCCCTGGTGTCTTTTTGTGAGGAATCCTGGAGGTGTGCTGGTTCCTTCTGGGGCTGTGATCAAAGCCACCCCCAGCCAGCTCCATCTGAGACTAACAGGACTTCCTACTCTTGTAAACAGCTATCGTCTCAGAAACCCACAGAGAGTCCCGGCCAGTCAACCTTGACTCCACGACCGTGAGATTGATTTGGGTTTTGGAAGGCCCCTGAGTCAGAGTGATAGTGCCTCCATGGAAACAAATGCTATGGCTGTGCTTCAGTCTTCCAGCTAAAATCGTCTCATGCACCATCTGTATCATCACCTGCAGTCAAAAAACCGGCTCTGATGCTGACCATGTCCTGACCCGCATCTGTCCGGTACAGAAATTCTTATTGTAGGCAACAATTAGGTTCCCAGGAGGCCTCCTTTCATATTTCCCGCTTGAGCGTATCAATTTCTAGCTAAATGATAGAGCCACACCCAGCATAATAAAATAAGTCCACGAACCCATCCTCTCATACAACAGTATGCTCAACAGACATTTTCTTAGAGATTTGGAGAACTTCTTGCATGCTATGATTTATTTTCTGCTACTCCCCCCACCTATTTGGCAAGCATGTTTGATCCCCACCATCTTTCTACCTGTGAGTTTGTTCTACTGCATTAGTTTGCAGGCTCTGGAGATGGCAGAAGCAACAGCACCAGAGTTTCAAATACCAGCAAGCCCACCCAAGGCGGTCAGGCTTTCGCAACACCTGACAAAGTGATCTCATCCCAAATCAGCCCAGGCAAACTCTTTGAATCACAACAGAATACTGTTTTGTGAGCGTGCTGGAGGATGAGTGCTTAAGGTTGGAAGGTGCTCAAAATACACAGTGTTGGGACAATGACCCTGAGCATGACAATGATCCAGAAGCTGATGCAAGGACAGGCAATGTTGTGCTCTCCTGAGTCAGTTTATCCTGAGTCAGAGTCTATGTGATGGCCATGAGCAATATTCTTCCTGATCCATGTTCCAGTTACGCTCTCACAGTACACTTTCATCTTCTTAATAGCATCTCGGAGTCTTAGAACTACAGAGACACCCAGACAGCATAATGAATTCGGCATGTAAGGTTGGCTTCTTTAGAAAAACCAAACCAGTGGATCCTTAAGGCCTGTAGCTGAGAAGACATGGAGCCCAAGTAATGGCTCATTCCATTGCAGAAGGAGACGTGTCTAGTCCTGTTCAAATCTATGGGTCAGGTACCATCTGGAACTGTCTTCAGACCTGTGAAGCTGCAGGGACCCACAAACCAAAAAGCAAGAAGACAAAGCAGGACGAAAACCAACTGGGGGTTGTTGCAGGGCTGAATGGATCCTAAGTTGGCCAAATGAATTGCGATGTTGGTGTTGGTTGATGAAAAGTGAGGAGATGTGCTAGATGCAGGATCCAAATCCAGCATCTGTGAACTCACCTGCCCAGGGTCAAACAATGAGAAAAACAGGTCACATCCCACCTGAAATCTCCCCTCTACAGGATTAAGGCTGTGACTTAATCTTAAGGAGGTGATCTGCCACCCTATCCTGCGCACCACTCTTTGGCTACTTCACAGAAGATATCCTCACAGTATTGACCACACAGTATGCATGTGGTCTGTGGTGGATCACATCACGTGAGACTACCCAAGTTGGCATAAACTTTAACTGTCACACTGGGAAATTCAACCATTTTGCTGACCGCAAGGAATTCGTTCTGACCCATAATATTCCTGTAGGACAGATTAGAACTGCCCATGTGAGTTTTCAAGACTGTAACTCTTCAGAGAGTAGAAAGTGTGTCTTTCTCTGAGGAGTGGCTGGTGGCTTTGATCTGCAGACCTTACAGCCCAACATCAGCCACTCTCTCACCACAGCCCCTGATCGCGGACATTAAAATCACCTGGAAATTCAGAAGACATAGGACTAGCAGGCCCTCACTCAGACTTCCTAAGTCTATGCAAGTGGGAATGAGGCCTGGTTTTGATGTAGCAAACTTTTTTGTGAATCTGCCCAGAGTTACATCTTGAGAGCCACAGCATTACACAGTTTTACAACTAGAAGTTTTCCAATCATTTTGACAGAATATAGCTTTATCCTCCCCCCCCAAAAAAAAAAAATCTCCATGTATTAGCTTGATTAAAGAGCTTCCCTGGCTTTCAGGAGAGGAAACTCTACTTTAGAAAGGAAATCTGCTTGCCATCATCCTCTTTAAAGCAAGGCTGAGTCATATGTTTTATAGCCCAGTATCTATTTTTCTGCACTCTGTGGTTCCAGTTTCAAAGTTGCTGTTGAATGGACAAAAATGGCTCCAATAACTGGGCAGTGAGGTAAAGCTTCCAATGGCTGAGCCTATGAAAGAGCTCAAAAAACCAATCTTGTTAGAAAATCAGATGAGAGACAGTGAAAAACTCGGCAATGGATAGAATCCGAACCAACAAAAAACCCAACTGAGGGATAAGAGAACAGACATCCTACAAAGGAGTCTGGAAAATGGGGCAGCAGTAGCTGCTTCAAGACAGAGGTCCAGGTTGCACATCTTCCTGCGGTCCCATCTTTGTTAATTATCTAGTGTTGATATAAATGAAATGCCACAAAGGAGTGGTTTGAACCAACAGAAATCTACTTTGCCAGCAGTAGGAAGTTAGAAACCCAAATTCAAGGAACGGTTTCAGTCAAGGACTTTCTGATTTCTGCTATGGAAGAACTTCTTCTTTCCTTCCTTCCTCCCTTCCTTCCTTCCTTCCTTCCTTCCTTCCTCCCTTTCTTTTTTTAAAATCATTTTATTGGGGTATCATAGAACTCTGATCACAATGCACACACACACCCATTGTGTCAAGCGCTTTGGGGTATTTGTTTCCCTTGTCATTCACAAAACATTTTCTACTTCAGCCCCTGGAATCTGCTCCTAATTTTCCCCTCCTTCCATGATCTCCCTTCCCCCGAGAACCTCTAATAATTTATCTTCTGTACCTCAGCTTCTGGATGATCTCCCAATGCGTAGAATTGCCTGGCTCACCTCTGACTCTGCCTTCTTCTCTGTGCCTCCTTTTCTTTCTGTTTTAAAGGTGACTGACACAGAACAGACTCTACACTAAAAAGGGATTCAATGATGTAATTCAGAAACCCTGAATTGTGATTTCATGCACAAGTCTAAAAACCTAATCTCACTGCCCTCAAGTGGATTCAGACACTCAGCCATCTGATAGGACAGGTGAAACTGCCCCTTTGGGTTTCTGAGAAGGTAACTCATTTAGGGCATAGCAAGTCTCATCTTTCTCCTGCTTCCCATTATAGAGCCTAGGATTTAAGACACACATTTTTGGAGGGGCATAATTCAATCTACAAGAGGCCTTATGATGAGGCGGGTGGGGAATCATCTGGGACAATGTCTACACAGCTATAGAAGTCACAAAGATTTGTTTGGACTCAAAACACTTTCAAAATAGGTCTCTTTTCCTTTCTTTACGTTTCCATCCCATTGCTTAGGTAGTCATCCTAACTGTGGCAGCAATGGTGCAATCACCCGAGGAGCCAGGGTATTTAGCTGACCGCACAAGGGTCCTCAGACTTTTTAAACAGAGGGCAGTTCACCATCCCTCAGACTGTTGGAGGGCCAGACTAGAGTTAAAAAAAATAACTATGAATAAATTCACTGAGGACCCAGAATGAGTCTGCTGCTAAGCAGGACAGGTAGTGATGGGAAAAAAAAACACCCAACGGGCCGAATAAACGTCCTTGATGGGTCACATGTCGCCCTGGTCTGTAGTTGAGGACCCCTGGCCCAGAAGATCTCTCTGGTTAAGGCTGCGAGATCAATGGAAGTACTCAGTTTGGCCTTATGTAAATTGAATTGTACTTTGGAATAAAAAGAGGGGGCATATTGGTCCCTCAACCTACAAAGGGGAGCAAAGGGGGAAAACAACCTAGTTTGGAAACCACCAAATAGGAGAAAAAGTGTGAAAAAGAACATAAAAAATATATTTTAAATATTCAGTGATTTCTATCTAACTGGTAGAATCCCTTGTACACAGAAATGGGGCATCTACTATTTTATTTATAGAGTATATTCTCGCATGTTTACATTGTGGAATAAGTAAATAATATTTGTTCTGTAAGTAGTTATGCTACGCTAAAAAAATCTCACTATGTGGCATTCTTTGATAAGGAAAAATAAAGGAAAAGGTTATACTTTCAAGTATATGGTCTTTGGGAAAAAAATTGTTTCTGTCTCACCACCACTCCTACTTCTCAAAAGAGAACACAAGTGTGTGTATCACTATTCTATCACAACTTTCTTCACAATTAAGAAATTAGAGAGTTAAGAATAATGAGAAAATTAAATGTAAAAGTAATGCTTTCATAATAGTCACCTTTTCCTTTATTCTTTCAACCAACAGTTCCTAACATACACCAGCAAAAGAAAAATGGAATCCAGCACTGTCAAGTTAATTCTGAATTTTAGCAACGCTCAAAGACAGAGTAGACTTGCCGTATGGACTTTTGAAGTCTGAAAGATTCACAGACACTGATTGTTACTGCCTCTTTCTCCAACCAGGCATCTAGAGGGCTCCAACCTCCAACCTAATCACTGTCCCATGACATGCATCCCTAGAATCTGTGATGTGGTTGTTTGAAATGTGGTCTTGCCTTGGAATTTCACAGATCCCTAATGATCTAATGTACAGATAGATTGGTGGACCATCCCATGAAGCTAATCAGTTCAGGCAAAAGGAACATGAGTGTTGAGGGTTTATAGTATAGTCAAGGCAACTGATTCCCCCATTAAAACCCCGATGATGGGGTTGAGCCGCAGTGGCATAAGTGGTTGAGTACCGGACTGCAGCCCGTGGGCTTGCCAGTTCAAATGCAGCAGTGACTCTCAGGAACAGCACTGGGTAGCACCCACGACCACCAGAGGCAGTGATGCCCCGCCAAAAAACAAAAACAAAAACAAAAGCAAACAAACAAACAAAACCCCCGATGATGAGTACCAACCCCCCCTGTGCCTATATTACCTGGAGATCATATAGAATAAGTGCCAAATTTCATCAGGAAAAGGGAAGCCTTCTGCATCCTGACCCCTGATTTTTTTTGTAATCTAATTATCAGATATGCACAACTTAATAAATCACATTCAAGAGCTATAACATTTCTAAGGAATAAAGAAAATGACAACAGTATCCTGGGCTTTTCTTTTTCTTTTTTAACACCACCATTTCTTCCTGAGCTCCCATGGCCAGGAATGTTTTCCTCACTCCTTGTATTTTTTGTCTGCGCAACTAGTCCTCACTCAGCTATGAAATCCTCTAACTATCCTGGTGTGATAAGCAACATTTCTTCAGTGCTTCCCTAAAGGGCTGAGGGAGACTCTAGCTTCACATGGGAGTGGACTGCATGATATAACCTCCACTGGTTTGTCTCTTTCCCTTGCTAGAAGATGTGCTTTTTACAGAACACATCTTTGTTTTCCCATACAAAATGCAGGAGGCTACATGTTTCACATCCTCAACCGGTATCTGCACAACATGTGAATAAGGAAAAGGAAGAATTTCCAAGAGGACCTTTACCCCACACCTCCCTGTTGTTGCGTTCATGCCCACTCCCCGTGGGTTTCCAAATCTCTACAATTGGCAGGATTAGAAAGCCCAGTCTTTCTCCCACATTGTTCCTAGTGCTTTTGAACTGTGGATCACAGCTCAACCCATAACCACCACACCACCAGGCCTCACAAAGGGGACCTTTTGAACACCTCTACCATAATCCATGTCAAAATCAGAACTGCTGGGTGGATTTGAAGAGAAGATAATATGAAAGTTTGCTTCTCATTTACTAAGTATTGGTCTCTAACTTTCCGTCATTATATGGACATAGATCACGGCAGACCTGGAAATGCATGAAACTTCTTGATTCTCTTTTCACCCAACTTTTACTCTGATTAGCCCCTCATCTTCCTTTTCCTACTGTGGGCCATCCTGAGCCCTGCAGTCATTCTGTGGACATGCTGCTATCAAGAGAATCATCATCAACAAGCACAAAGTGCCACGTCACCTGTGGAAACCATGGTTCTCAAAGTCAAATAAAAGAAATTCCCTAAAAGAAGAGCTGTTTTTTCCATTGGCAACTCACACCATCATTTCACAGTCTGAGGCTTCAAATCCAGCAGGAAACGGTGACCTTAGTCCAAATGAAGGACATGCATTTCTGTCATGCTCTTTCCTTTCAAATATTCAGTTACTTTTCCTGGGAAGCCACATCTGAGTCTTACCCAGCCATATCCGGTGTAGTCAATCCTTAAATCTCACAAGAGCCATGACGACGGATCCAAAAGAACAGCCTCGAAATTGTGCTTCTCACAACCTGAGCAGCAACACCAAATCAGTCTTTTTTTTAGGGGGGGACGGGCATCACTGCCCTCTGGTAGTGGGAGTAGGAGGCCAGCCCCACTGCTGGAATTGAACCTCCATCTCAGTGGTTCACAGCCCCGCGCATAACCACTACGCCACCGGGGCTCAGCCCAAATCAGTCTTTTGTCCCTGTCTCGACACCTTCTTCATGACCACCAGTCCCTTGTGTCTGCAATCTTTCTAGCTCCTAGTTTGGCTTCATGTAAATCTAGTTCAATCTGTTTAATGAGCTTGAACGCAATACAACCGGCCTGAAATATGTCAAATTCCCTTAGGCAAACACTGTTGATCCAATACAATGTATCTGAGTCTTTGGGTTCTATAATAGAGATCTAGGAGTGACGCTTTAAACTTCCAAAATTATTTTAAGGCAAAATTAATTTGGAGGAAATCATCAGAAATTGCTCCCTCCCCAGGCCACTGGCATTGAGTTCTTTTAAACACACAAATACACACTTGACATTTCCAAACACAATATGACTGTATATTTATATTCATTAATGCTTTTCTCAACTGCCTCAACCCTGAAAATCTCCTCAAGTATGTGGTGAACTATGGGTTTAAAACTATATGGATAACCTGAGCATTATATCACATAAGAAAATATACCCAATGCAAATGCAGAAATCAAAATAAATAATATGGGTATGCTGCAGTTATGCTACAGCATTCATGCTCCTCCAGTAGCATGCAGAAATGAACATTTTTATGCATGAAGACATCTGTAGGAGACTTAGTAACTTACACAAGTGGAAGTGCTTTATTAAAGAATTTCAAGAAAGGTGGTTTGTTGTTCTCAGTAATATGAACCAATGAACAGGGCTATTGCTGAGATTCAAGATAAAGCAAGCACAATGAGACGGTACTGATATTTAAAAGCTCCTGGACAAGTAAAAATGAGCATTCCTTCAAGATATGCTGTGCATCTGTCTGAATTTCTACCATGTACCTAGTCTTTATGACAAATGCTGACAGCATAAATATCTATATCACATCATTGTC
Source organism: Nesogale talazaci (assembly GCA_004026705.1). Lineage (NCBI taxonomy): Eukaryota > Metazoa > Chordata > Mammalia > Afrosoricida > Tenrecidae > Nesogale > Nesogale talazaci. Next base: position 76,680 of record PVJH01002835.1, read on the forward strand.
CTTCCACCTTCAGTCTTAAGAAGCAAACTGGAAGGGCTTACAGTAGTATTCTAGGTGGGTTTTTTTTAACTTTTAAAAATAGGCATATGTAAATTTACCATTTCCCATGATATTTTTGCTGTTTTAGTGCTAATAGCATTTTGTTTGTTTATCTGCAGAGGTAGGCAAAGTAAGGAGGAGAGAGAGGTGGTTTATAGAAAGTTCTTACCCAAACATAATTGCTATCTTCAACCATTTTTGAACAATCCAAACCGAGCACCACATAAAATGATTTCTGAGGCTAACAAAATGGTTGATATTCCTCTCAAGCTATTTTCTAGCTTGTCTCTTCTCCCTCAAGCAAGCTAATCATGTCAATAATTAATTATAAATTTAAGGGCATTTTTGTACAAGGAAAATCCTAGATAAGGAAGAATTGCTGAAACTAAAAAGGCAAGTGTAAATATTTGATTCACTGGGCCTTGCGACAAGTCTAGTCATTAATTTACAGCTGGGAGTCATGAGAACTTTTAAAATACGTAATGAAAAAAACAGGTCATTGATTGCTTTCTCATAGCGCAATCTGAGAAAGCAAGACTCCAGCTTCTCATTTGGCCAAGAGGAAAGAGTAGAATTCTTATTTTTTTTCCAAAAAGAAAATGATTGTACACACATTTTTTTTTGTTTCGATGTCTGTGTTTCTTTTTTGTTATGAAGGTAAAGGTTATGATAGCAAGTCTCTTGCAAGAGCAAAAGAAACAAGGAGGACCACTCCATGTAGTGCTATATTGTTTCTGTTTAAGGAAGAGTTGTCAAGAAGAGAGAAAGGGGCTAGATGTTCTCTGTAAATGAGAAAACAGATTTTTTCCGCATGTACATCAGGGGGAAAGTGGGTCAGGTCATACCAGAGATGGGAAGACTGAATTAAAAATGGGATGAATCAATTCATAAGAATATCTACATTTTATCAATTTAAAAAATACACATTAACCACATGGGGTTGTTAAAAAGTATTCACTGAGGTGGTATATGTAAAGTTCTTACAACAAAATAATCACTGAGTAAACATTAGCTATCTTTTCTCGCCTTTCTTAGGCTTGCCAAGAAAGTGACATTACATCCAAATTCCACTGAGTTCATCTTTAAGTGTAGTTTCCTAATCCTCTATTAAAAAGAAAATGCAAAGGTCAAGGCAGTAAACATATGGAAATGTGCTCCACATAATTATTCATCAGAAAAATGCAAACTAAGATGAGCTATCCCTAATAACCAGCAGAATTGTTCATTTCAAGATGATTGCTCTGCAAAATATCAAGGAGGAATTGAAGTAACAAAGACTCTGGTGAATTATTGAGGGGAATAGAAGAGTCCCCTAACATCTATTAGCTTTATTTTCCACTCGGGCATATACCCATTAGAACAAAAGTGTCCTCCAAAACACATATATAATAATGTTCATAGAAGCTTTATTAGAACAGGCCCAAACTAGGGATGAATGCAAATGTTCACCAACAGACTGAATAAACAACATGGTCTAAAGCAGTGACAGATAACTCTCCATCAATACAAAGGAAAGGAACTACCAGCATACATAGCAATGCAGTGCAGGTGGATCTCACAGACATGATAACCACTAAAGGAAGTCAGATGCAAAAACAATAATAATACATTGCAGGTAAGGGGTAGAAGAGAATAATGAAAGGGGTAGAAGAGAATAATGACCCCTCTTGCGGGGCATTCTGGCTGTAATGCAAGAGCGGTTGGCAAGCTTTTAGGGTCATGGGAATGTCCTGCATTCAGATTGATGTGGGGGTGAAAGAATGCTATACAACCAGTAACACTGCATCAAGGGTACTGTTTCAGATCTGAACACCTTACTGTATCAAAGATGTAACTTCACTCACAAAGTGAATACATTTAGATTTTGAGTTTCCTCAATATGTGTATGCATGTGTCTGGATTAGCTTGCTCAGTGTTTTCCATTGCATCTAGTCACTTAAAACAAACAAGCATCGTTTGATAATCAGCCAGGTGGGTGCTTCTGAAGAAAATTCAGTGCATAAAGATTATTTGTAACCGAATTGCTGGACCCTCATCACAGAGACAGTATCATAAGATAATCAAAGAATAGGTGATTTTCCCCATTGGCGAAACAAAGGAAGGTGCATCTATTTGTGGTTAGAAGAGGTATAGTACCATGATTTGAGGTGAGACAGTGAGTTAAGACTTCACCTGGACAACCAATGACACAGCCTCACAGCATCACAGCAACAAGTCTTAAATGACACCAGGGTGGACAGCTAGAGTTTTCTTCTTTGTCTTTGAAGACTGACAGCATTTGTCTTTCCTCCAAATCTCCCTTTTGACTTTTACACCTGGTGGAGGTAAATCTCTCTGGATCCCGTGACTTCTTCAGCAATGTTGGTATATTTGGAAGACTACCTTATGTTCCAAATGTTTCCTTTCCTTTTCTAATAATTGATTCATTAACTCCCCTTGCATTGACCGCAATCGGTGGACTACATTTACTCTTACCCTGCCAGGTGAAACCATTCCATACCCACCCCAACCCCCATTCCATTCTATCCCCACCATAAATCAATTCAATACCCAGAGGACAAAGAGAACACTATCTCTATTTTTGTTAAAAAAAAAAAACTTAAGGGAAAGGCAAATAGAACTAGTAAAAGTAACAAAACAAACAATTCAGGGAAGAAAAGCAAAAATGAATGCTCTCTGTTTTCCTGATTTTTATAGCTCCAATGCCTTGGACTTGCACATTAGCTCAGTAGGGGTCTTCTCTGCAGATGGAACATGCTGTTCTTCACAACAAGCCCTAGACATGCAGGGGGAAGGGATGATTGTAAGTTAACTTGAAAAAAGAAAAAGAAGAGGCATGCAGCAGAAACAAAATCAATCAATAACTACTTGGAATCACAAAGTGTTGTTAGTTTTCCTTTAAAGCACCACCTCAGGATCATGATATACTCCGGCCATACCCATCAAACATAGCCGCTTGCTTGGGGAATGTGCACGTTTCCTGGCCAGACTGCCAATCCCCTCTGTATCTCAGGTTAATGCAAGGTCAAATGTCAAGACTTCATTTTCTCTAACACCAAGAACCATAAACAGCTTTAGCTTTGGATGGTTAGAAGACTCCTGAAGGTTTTGAAGAATGAGAGCAAATGGTCATTGAGATTTTAAAGTTGGCTTGCACCCTTTCTCACCCTCGCTTTTGTTTGGTTTAACTGGCTCTATCTGCTAAACACATTGCCCCACTTAGTTCTTCAAGCTGAACTGTGACCTTCGACCTCACTCCATTGGAAAGCAGACCTGTCTCTGGTAACAGTCTGAGACTCCAGGCTTGCAAGCTGAACGCTGGGGTATCCTCCTCATGCTGAGTCTCCTCCTTGCTCATGTGCAAGTTATAAAATCCAGAGCAATCCCCAGCCCCTCTCAAGGGCACAGCTCCAATTTCAGAGTAATGGCTGGAGTAGGTGTTATTTGTACCTTGTGTCAAGCCGTGATTGTTCACATCTGGCTGCAAGCTGAATGGGGCTTTACATTATTTGGAACAGCTCAGAAAAACTGGGGATCTGGGAGGACAAATGGTGGTTCTAAACTTACCTTGTGGTTTTCAGACAAGCAATTAAGTCACTTTTAAATGAAGAAATATCATGAAAAGTCCCCTTCAAAAATAAGCAGTCATATGGGTATGGTCATGCAAATGAAAGTAAAAAATGCAAAACCCAAAACAAATCCAGTTAGAATACCAAAATGGGACAGGCATGCTTGCTTCTGTGGCTTTTACCAACAAAATTAGTTGCTATTCGATAAAGAAGTTGCCTGGCAAACACACACACACACACACACACAAATATATGAACACACACATTAATTCGGTCAATGATTTTGCTTTTCTTCACACCAGGGAAGCTATTCTTTTACAGATCTCATTTCTATATTTGTCTTTTGTCTCCTTCGCTCTTCATGGGACATTTTAAAAAATAATTTGAACAGACAGGACGTGTTTAGGTCTTCAATTTTGATTCTTCAGGATTAGCATCAAGCTGCAAATAAAAGCTGTGTGAATACTGATAGAGCGATTCTGAGTCATTCCTGGCCATTGCTTCTTCTTGAAAGAAATCTCCTGGGGTGAAAAGCACACACAACATGAGTTGCTATTCAAATATTTCATCTTTTGTCCTGCTGCAGAGCTGCATAAAAATGTAGGTAACAACAAAAAAGTAGGTAATGTATACACCATTCTCTGTGATAAGGGGGGAAATGGAATTTGGGAATATAATTAGCGTGGAGGTTAAAAAAAATCTTAGATGGAAACCTAAGCACAGATTTTAAAATAAAAATGTCATATGACATTGAATCTAAAATTAATAAAACAGCATTCTCGAGGGAATATAAAAATAAGTGCTTGGGATCCCCCCCTCTTCTTTTTCTGCCTTCTTCTCTGTTTGTCTAGCAATGTTCCTTACCACTTTTTCCAATATTCATTTGCAAAATGGAGCCAATCCTAGAGGCAGAGAAGAAACAATGTAGAAAAATAAAAGAGGCGGAGAAGCAGAATGATCCAGTCCCCCTTTTTGATATCAGACAATGAGATAATGCAAGTCAATCAGATAAAGAGATGATTAAACATGACTTAGGGGGGGAGGGGGAAGCTATACAATTGAACATCCCAGAAGCAATGTGGCAAAGGCAGAGATGATTTCTAAGCTGTTATCTTGTCAGTGGCTTTTTTATTCATTTTAGGTAGGACCCACCACCACACCTAAGAAAACAGGTTCCAGAAGATGTCAGTGGTCGTGTTTGGATGTAGAAGATTGCTTTGGATACTTAATCTCCTTCTATCAAACAGCCCCCAGGGAAAACGCATTAGACCCCATAGAAAGATAACATGCTCTTTATTTCCTGGAGTTTCTGTTTGATTTTTTTAAATGAGAAATCACCATAATGAATAAAAAAGTTTACAGAAAAGCACATATTGCTTCAATATTGAATATTGTCCAGGTTGAGATTCTGATGTTTCCAGAGAACAACATGGTAAAATTCATTGTGTTCTTTTATGTTGAAATGGGTGATTTCAATCAAAACACTGTATGAAATGAAAACAGAAATAAAATTTTATCCTCCAGGGCATTCCACAGTCCCCCCTCCCCCACTTCCCTGCCACTAAGTCATCCTTAGAAGAATTAGCATGAGTAAGTCTATGGGGAATTATTCCTTTTTGCCAGTTGCACATTGCACAGAAGCCAACTGAGTGTTTTGCAATTTAGTTGTTGGATGTATGGCTGCAGCTGATAAGCATAAATATTGCATTTTGGTATTCTGGTACATTGCCGTCCCACAATGGACCATGCCTCTGGTATTCACATATAACCAGCGTTTACAATCTTGGTTGGGCCTGTCCTATGCTTTAACTAATTGAATACTGGAGAAGTGGAGAAGTGGTGCTCGACCAATTTCAAGCTTCAGTCTACAGAGAGCCTGCCAGCTTCTGCTTTGGGACCCCGGAGGCCCAGTTTGTATTCAGAAAGTCTGACTACCTGACCAGAGGACCCATGTTGTGAGTAGATGTGGAGAAAGCTTACCAAGATGCAGAAACTGTGGGTTATTGGAAGAGAAACAATGCATGAAACTAAAGGGAAAATGAGTTTCCAGTTGGACCACTTGATGCCTCCAATAACTTTGAAGCAACAGAGCTATTGGTAAAGAAGCTACTCATGATAGAAGCTTTTATTCTATTCTTCCCATAAGAAAACAGCATCAAGTATTTTAAAAAATGAATATCACACATAACAGGTATGGTTAATGTAAGCTCAGCATGCATTACCTTGTGCTAACATAAGAAATAATTAGCTTTTAAATTACAGTCATTATGTTCTAGGGTTGAATGTTATACACCTTTGGGGGGGGGGGTCAGTTGCCATCAGCTCTAATACCTGATACTTTCACGCATTTCAGGATAGAGCTGTGCTTCATAGTGTTTTAAATGCTATGATCTTTCAGAAGGGCTTCTTCATATTTTTGGCAGGGCTGTCTTAGAGGACATCCTGGTAGGCTGGTGGCTACGCATTGGGTTATAATCATCAAGGTACTCGCTTTGAAACCACCAGGCTCCCAAACAGGAGAAAGACAGGCTTTCTAATCTTGTAAAGAGATACACTCAGAAACCCATGGGGCAGGTCTACTCTGTCACAGCTGTGACTCCCGGGAAGTATGTTTCACTAGTTTCTCACAAGGTGCTTCTGGGTGGATTTGTGTTTTAGGGGCCTGGCACTGCAGTAGATAACCAATCTGTTTTTATTCCCATGCCTTCCTTTACATTTTAAACACTTGTGTTTAAAAAGAAGCAACAATTTATAAAACACACAGAGAGTCCTCTTCCATTCTGGTCATCTCTTTCTCCAGTACTCTTAGTCTATTCTTGGTCTCTTAGATCAAAACTCAAGAGGGTACCATTTACTATAAATTAAGAGCAACAACTTTTAATCAGTTTTTATCAGTACTTGAGCAAAAAAAAAAAGCTATTTTCTTCATCAATTGATATGCTTTTTCATGCTTCTTTTTTATTACTAACTTACTGTTAGGTGAGGGATGGAGAGTTAATATAGGACTTTTCTCTTATATTCCTTTGATCAATCTGAGCTGTGAATAGACTTTAAGCTGATTTTTCAATCATTCATCCAATCTATTCATTCATTTATTAGTCTACAACAAACCTCCAGGAACTCTACAATGAGTCAGAGTTATTATTTTCTTACCAGATTTTTCAGCCTTTCAATAGTTAGCAAACAAATTCCAGAATGTAAGCTCTTCTGGATCTCTTTATATGACTGAGGGAGTAAAAATAAATAAAACATATCAAATTAAGGTAGTCAATGTGGAATCACGTGAAAAATATCAGAATCAATCAATGAAGTATTTCCTTTTTGTGGGCTTATTCCAAAACAGTGTAGTGTCGATCAGAAAGAATGAGTATTTAAAAAATAGATGTATAAGTAAATGAATATAGGCACGGATGATGGAGCCCTGGTAGCATAATAAGTTACATGTTGGGCTGCTAAGTAAAAGGTAAGCAGTTAGAAACCACAGGCCATACTTTTGATAAAGGATGAGGCTTTCTACTCCAGTAAAAAGTTACTATCTCTTAAACCCACCAAGGAAGCCTATACATTGCTTTATGGCCATTATGATTCAGAATTGACTCTAAGTCAATGAATTTGGTGAGAAGAGTGAATAGATGAATGAATGAGCCTATATTTAGGGGAGCAAAATATGAGTTCCACTGCACATGGCTCTCATAATGAACATTTGTTCAAGGCTATCATTAGATGAGAAAATAAAGTCATGAAAATTTAATCCACAAATCCTCGAAAGGCCAACAACGTCTCTGACTTCCTTGAGCAAACTACAACTACTCAAAGACAAAATTCTATTTCAGAGTTAAATTCAATCCCCAAACTAAATGAATGACTCACCCACGGAAAAGAGAGCTGCACATGCAGTAGATTTTAAAATGAGAAGAAAATAAGTTTTCAGTTGCCTCGGTCTGGAAATAGTTACAAATGCCAGAAGAACTTATCAACGTCACTTGAACCCTATTTAAGTATCTTCTCCGTCTGGTGAGAGCTACAGGGAAAGAGAACTCAGAGGCCCTGGACCTTATCAACCTCATTCCTCCCAGACATATGTCTGCCTTTGTCAGTGGGGGTCATTTTGAAAGTAAATACTAGATATAGGACCAAAAGTCAGAAACATGCTCGTAACTTTCGATATGACCACAACATATTATCTCATGTGTTAAACAAAATGAAGATAGAGGTAGAAAATCTGTATTGCCTGGAAAATCTCAAAAATCTGTAAAAAACAATAGAAATCTTTGGAGACAAGATACCTGCAGTGCTGATGGAAAGGGTGTTGGCTGACAGCTTTTAGAATATACCCTAATCTGCTTCAGTGCTAGAACCAAAATGTTTCCACTATCTCTCTGCATAGCAAACCCATTGCCCATGAGTCAATTCCAAGTGACAGCCATCCTCTGGGACAGAGTACAACTGCCCCTGTGCATTTCTGAGACAAAATCTTCACAGGAGTCTAAGCTCCCATCTTTATGCTTCTTCTTCTTTTTTCAAAAGATCATTTTATTGGGGTCTCTTACAGCTTGGCTGGTTCACACTGCTGATCTGGTTTACAGTCCAACACATGACCCAGGATGCCATCTGTGCCTGATAAATGAAACTTAGTGGTGCCCGATAAATGAAACTTAAGGGGTCAAAAACAATAATACCTTATTTGCTCATGATTCTGCAAGTAGTTGGGCTTATATTCAATGCAGTATCAGTTGGGGTGTCTCAGCTGAGGGCTGAAAGATCTACTTAGATGATAGTTCATTCATCAGCCTGAAATCAGCATGCCAGGTGTCAGACACAAGTTCAGTAGCTGCTAACCACGTCCTTGAGTATTGCCTGGACATGGCCTCTTTTTGCAATCTGATCCATCTGCCCCCTGGGTCTTACTGCTGCAAGTTCTTCCCCCTTGCAAAGCATTTTTCCTTCCTTTCTAGACCATAATTTGGGTTTAAAAAAATCCAAATTACCATTGCCTCAATCCAAACAATGAGGTTTGACAAGGAGGGGGTCTTTGGGCTTGGTTTCTTCTGGAGTTCTATGTGTGATAAAAGCAAGTTATCTGCCCCTTGGAATGCCAACACAATTCTAAATAAGATAAGTCTTTTGTCATTGAACTATGTCCAAGTCATAGTGACCCTCCATAGGGTTTCAGAGACTCAGTCTGCATTTTTAAAAGAGTATGCAGCCCGATCTTGAACCACCAACCTTCTTGTAAGCAGCCTAGCACCAAAACAGCAGCACCATAAGGATTCTTTAATTATAAAATACCAAAACCAGCAAACAACAACACGAACACCCAAATTGAACTCATTGACACAAAATAATTTTAATATATGGGGAAGAAGTCTATCTTCTACCTTAGTGACAATTGTTGGCTTTGAACTGCCCACTAAGTGGAATACCAAAGTGATCTGATAGCAAGATAAAAAGAACTCATATGTTCCCACGAGAAGCTACCACAACCCATGACCTGCCCATAAAATTTTGAGAGCCCAAAGATGACTGTTAATTTTGAAATGTGTGTGTCCCTCTACATATAAATTATCTATGTTTTTTTTAATGCAATTTACTGAAGATCATTTCGATTTCTACTATTAATTCCGTTTGAACCACAGGCAGTTTTCACATCTGCAAGTATCTTCAAAACAATTTACCATTAGGACCCAATGTATCAATCTATCTTTCAGATTTCCACAAACTCTCCTACATAGCAGAGAGGGTCCAGAAGCATCAATCTAAAGCATTAGCAAAATGTCCTTTCTCTGACATAGAAGCCACATTTTGCATGATAATGTGATTTGATCTTTGCACTCAAGCCTTTTGTTATATGAAATCTATTAGTGTGTAAAGCTAAGGGAAGAGACTGCTTTTTTCAAAATAAAGCAAGTCTTTTGATCTTTTTTCTTGATTTTCCTTTAACATTTCAAAAAATGCAATGAAGCATGATCCATTTATATTTCAAATACTCCTGTCCTTGTAATTGGCAGGGTGATCAATAGCTTGCACTTCCAAATTTCTACCTAGAAATTCCCTTAGTCATGTTCAAAGTTCCTAAGTTTTCCTTTTTATCATTTACCTTGTAGCAGTTGGAAGACTGCAATTTTTCTGCCTGTTGCCACTACATTACCCTCTCACAATATCCAAACCAGAGAGTGATCAAACCCTTTACCACTTAGTCCATTCCCATTCATAACCACTCCATATAAGAAGTCCAAAACCATACATCTTTTTTTTTTTTTTAAATGAGAGCAGACAGATTTATCTTTCTTCCTAGAAATGGCTGGCAAGTTTGAATTGCAGACCTTTGGAGGTAACAGCCAATTCCCCCTTAAGGCCTGACCAGGTTTTGATATTGAATCCCAAAGACAATTGATGCCTGACATTGGATCCCAAAGTCAATTAGTGCCACATGATTTAGATTCTCGTTATAGCTTTCCTTTTTTACAAGTGTTAATTCCTGGACTCCATAGCAGAGCTACTGAATGAGCAACTCAAGGGAGAGGCCTAACATCTATTTTCCAAGTTTTCCAGGTGACTCTGACATGAGGAATACAGAACAAAGAACATTGTTTGTGTCGTGTGTAGGAAATGTTGATGCTTAACTAATAGGAAGGAGTTAATAGGAAGTAGTTAACTCATTTTTCTAGGACACTGGCTAAAAAGAAAAAAAATGAGTTTTACTGTAGCATTCTTTGTTTTACTGTGATATTTTATGGCTATTAGTTATTCTTAATCATTTTATATAGATAACAAATAATTTGCCAAATTCATCAGTAATCCAAAATTCTAAATGAAGATGTCTGAGAATTAAGTTATCAGCTCTCTCTCTCTCTCTGTCACACACACACAGGCACACACAAGCACACATGCAGATACATTTCTTTGCTATTTAACTTTGCCTTTTTGTTGTTGCTACTATTACTTTTAGGGCTACTTTTATAGAGTGTTTTGTGTTTCAATGACAAATAATTTTGTGCGTTCCCAGGAATCTGAGAAGGTGGAATTGAGAAAGTAAGGAAAAAGCAGCTAGAATACATGGTAAATATCACCAGGACTATGGACAATTTTCAACAAAATAAATTTCAGAAGAAACTCAGAAATATTAATTTAAGATAGAGATACTGAGATAGGGGAAAATTAGCAATTTTTCTATGGATATTTGGTAGAGAAAAGATTGTGCTTATGTATTGATCAGTCTCTGTTCAGTCTACTGATATTAAGCACATGTTGTAATTTCAAGCTGCTCTATGATCTTTCAAAGTATTCAGATGTTTGTGAAATTAACCTCTCAAAATATTGCAAATGGAAATGGCCTATTGAACTCCATTAATTGATTAAATTCTACATGCCATTAGAGCAGCACTTGTTTTCCAATAAAAATAAATCGTGGGAAGTGGTTTGTTGGGGAAAAGATGATAAAAATAGAAAGGATCCCAATTTCTTATCGGAATTATAAGAACTGTATCATAGCAATTTCTGTGTGAGAGTTCTAAGAGTGAATTCTATTTGTAACCTTATATACTTCATTAGAATACTAATGAGTGCAGTGGTGCTAGGTAAGTTATGGGCATATCTTTTGAATTTCACTCTCTTCTTTTTGTGATTAGGGAGCACAAGACATCTGTTAATCAATGTCAACATCACAGACTCCTCACAGCAGTCCTATGCTGCAGGACCCTCAGTTTATAAAGAGGGGAGCTAAGTCACAAAGAACCCTGGCCTTGAACTCACACAGCGGAACTTGAGTTCCTATCCACAATAAGAAGATTAATCTTTTACTTTGATTTTAGATTCTCAATTTGAAAGTAGATGGTTTCTAACTAGGATAATAGATTTTTGAAAATTGACTGGTGACCATCTGAAAATAAACAGTTGTGTGCAATCACCACCTCTAATCTTTTCCAAGCAAAGCTTGAACAATGATGCCACATTCCCTACTTCTCCTAATCCATGGTGACCATGGAAAATCTTGTGACTCTCTTCATCTCTATTGTAGATATTTGATAGGTTGCTGTTAGATGGTACCGAGTCGATGGGACCGCATAGCAATCCCAAGGAATAGAGTAGATCTGTCTTCATAGGAGGCTCAGTCTGGGCAGCGTGAAGGGACTTTGTCTTTCAGCACCTCAGGGTGAGTTTGAGCATCCACGACGGACGAGTGGAACCTCTCAGTATCTGTTCTATTATATCTGGCTTTCACTCAACCACATAGTGCGAAGAGCTACCTAGGTTGTCACACATATCAGAGCTTCATTTCTCTACTTGGATGAACAATATCTTATTGTTCGTATGTACCCCATTCTGTTTACCTATTCTTCTCCTAATAGACACTCCGATTTGTGTTGCTTCCTCAGGATTGTCAATATCACTGCAAATAATACTCACAAATATGTATTTATTTGAGATCCTGTTTACTATCTTTTCATGTCTCTCTCAATGAATGACCTTTGGGGCCATATGGTCATGTTCACTGTATCCAAGTAGATTCTGACTTATAGAAACTCTATAGGAAAGGGTAGAACTGTCTCTGTGAGTTTCTGAGATGATATTTTTTTTACAGGGTTAGAAAGTCTCATTTCTCTCCTTCAGAGCAATAGACACTTTAGAACTGCAGACCTTGTGATTAGCAGTCCAATGTGTACTCCACATGGTAAAGCATTATTACTTAAGGAAATGCAGAACTATCTTCTATAGCTCTGGAATACTTTACAGCCCACCAGCAAAGGATGATAATTCTGATTTCTCTATTTCCTCATCAGTATTTGTGATTTTCCAATGTTCTCATCAAGAATAGCTTGTTTGGGTGTTATTTGCATTTCCTGAAAGACTAAAGACCATTGATTCTAAGTTATACCTTTAAGGCAATTCATTTTCACTGAATTTGCTTCCTTGAGGTGGAGAGATGGGGTGGAAGCTAGAGCTAGCCAACTCAGAAGTAACCCCTTGGTAAAGTTGAATTGCTTCGGTATGGATTGTCTATCCCTAGTTTGTAACTTGAAAATGACTGGATAGGAACATCCAAATAATTTAGAGAAATGTCTACTGTGGAATTCAGGTAGTTTTGCTATGATGCTGATTATAAAGTGAGCCATCTCAGAAGCAGGAATGGGGAATTTCATTGTCATTCAGTTAGAATCTGAGCAAAGCATGTCTTTTGGACCCCGAGATCCCTGGAGGAAGGGAAGCCATGTGAGACAGAATTGTAGACTTCCTGGGCAATGGACAGACAGCAAATTTGTAACACTTGCTCATTATTGTTTGTGATTTTTTCATGGCTATTGCAAATGATTTTTAAAAAATCATTTTATCAGGGCTCATACACAATCCATGAATCCATCCACTGTATGCAAAGCACATTTACACATTTATTTCTATCATCATTCTCAAAACATTGTCTTTCTACTTAAGCCCTTAGATTAATAAACGTAACCCTTCAGAAATCTATGATTTTGTGGGAGAGACAATTGATGTCAAAATAGGATTATAAAACTGGAGGGTGGATGGATGTTTGACCTCTGCCTCTTCAGAGCCTTCCTTTGATTGGTGTGAAGTTGTCTTCTCCTTTCCTTTGTAGAAGCTGGAGATGGTCAGAGATGACCTCCATGCCTTTTGCTCAAACCCATATGCTTTTCTTGGTAGAGAACCACATAGGGACACATAAGGCATAGAATGATCACCCTTCCCCTGTAAGCCCCAGGAAACAATTGACTGGTAACTTTCACAATAATAATATGACATCATTTTTATTCCTTTAGACTACCTGGATGACACCTAAAGATATGTAGAACTTGGAGAATTCACCTCCTGGATTTGCTGGTAGTTTAAATGAGAACTTAACTATTCAGGATGTTATTCTGGTTTTTCTTTCTTTCTTTTTTTGTTGAACATGCTTCTTGAATTTCTGCTACGTATCAGGAAACTTAGGAAGAAAAGATAGATGGAAAAAGGAGAGTACACACATATTAACTGACTGGACATTTGGAAAGAGTATAGAGTAAAAAGATAAAAGATAAAACAAAGGAAGAAATGTGGGCAGACACAGAAATAAAAACCAAAGGGACATAGGGGTTGAGGAGACCTTTGAGGTAACAAATAAACAGAAAGGCTTAAATCCCTACAAACCTTTGACTCCACTTTCTGTTTACTGGTATGACTGGCTATCGACAGATCGATTCCTAGCTGAATCCAAGAAGAGACTTAGCATCTTTTGTTGTTTGCCTCCATGTTGGTAATTTCTGTGACCTGGGATTCAGGGCAAAGATTGTTTCCATTTACCCCCATTTCATGCATCATTTTAGAGCTCTGTAGTCACTATGTAGAAACTGTGGGATGTCATTTAAACACGTAGCAAAACAAGAATTGTGCAGCCTGCACAGAGTACATAATATTCTCCATTTCTCAAACCGAGAAACAGAGGTAACAACAACAAAAAAAACCCTAGATTTAATAACAGTGACTCTAGTGTGGGCATAAAGGTCTCCTTTTAACTAAAACACAACTGTGTGTGAAATTCTCTCTCTTGGCTGGCTGGTCTCCACACATGAGAACACCAGCAGGGAAGGGCTGCCCAGTGCCCTGTGAAGGGTACCAGCAAAGATCATTGTGAATCACATGCTCGGCATTTGACTCGGGAGGCCATTTGCTGCTGGCCAGTGGATTGGAGAAAAATAACTACAGCTCTGTTGAGAGTGCTTTTCTCTCAGCATCTGACTATGCTCTTTCATACTTTGCTCTATCTTGAATCGCTTAAGTCAAAGTCTGAAGCATTTTGCACATTTATTAATATAAATTCAAACAGCAAAGCCAAGTAGTTTTCCTCCATTGAATCCTTACTTATTGAAACCCACGTGCCTCAAAACAGAACTGTGCTTCATGTGGTTTCCAAGGATTAGAATCTTTTTTTTTTTACAAGCTAAATTATTTTATTCCTCTGGGTTTCTTTTTAAATTATTTTATGGGAAGTTCTCACAGACATTGTAATGAGCCAAACTTCAGTTAGCTCAAGCATCATTTTACAATTGCTAATACCATTGGTTTCAGTAGATTTTCTTTCTTCTTGAATTCTCTGATATTAGCTCCCCTTTATCCTCTCCTTCCTCCACCTTATGCACAGGAATCTTGTTATAACAAGATTATATTATATGTTATATGTTATAACAATATTATATATTATCATTATTATTTTTCCTTATTTTACTCCATCTACTGTACCCGTCCACATGCAATTCTGTTATCTGTCCCCCCAGTGGTGTTATATAGTCTTCATTGCTGTAAGCTCCCCCTACTCTGCTTTCCCATATGCACAGGGGATTATTACTCTAGTTACTGTTTCTGAAGGGTTGTCTATCTTGGTTTTCATGCATCAAATGATCTTAATCTTACAAATGAACATACATAGGTCTAGCAAGATGAATGTGCTAAAACAAGGCCATAACAGTATGAGGAGGAAATATAAGAACTAGAGGATAATTGTGTGTTTCATCAGTGCTGTACTGCTCCCAAGATTCATCATCCCTTCCATGGTGCCCTTCTGGGTGGGACTGTCCAATTATGTTACAGGTGGGCCTTGAGTCTCCACTTTGTCCATGCTCCTTAATGTCAATTCAACTGATTGTTTTTGAACTTCTGATGCCTATCCCCATTGATACCTCATGGTCACACAGACTGCGGTGCTACTTCCCTGTGGGCTTGTTGCTTCCCTGCTAGATGACCACTTGTTTATCTTCAAACTTTTAAGACCTCTGATGCTATGTATTTTTGCAGCCAGACACCATGAGCTTTCTTCACCCCATTTGTGTATGCATACTTTTTGTTTTCAGCAATCAGGTCGGGGAGGTGAGTCTCATATAGTACCACATTATTAGAACAAAACTTTCTTGTACTAAGTTAAGATTTAAGTGGAGACCCAGATATGACCAGATCAGATTTTTCTTTTGGCTTTATTAGTTACCCTACCTGAGAAATTTCCAGAAAGTGATTTTGCTTAAGGATTTTTTCCCTTTTTCTTTAAAGACACACACATATATATATATATATATATATATATATATATATATAGTAACCTTCTTGGTAATGGACCTAATTCTGCCTGTAAGTATAGTACTTATGATTTTAACAGCACAGTAAGACATTAGATTATTTTTTCTTTTAGTTTGCATTTCCGTGTTCAGGGCATTTTCTCTTTTTTCTATATTTGTTTCTGGAATGAGATGACAACATCACACGGACATTCTGCTGTGGAGATAAACCGAAGTGAGAGCCTTTAGGGAGCTCTGAATAAGTAATAATCAAAAAGTTCTACAGAGACTTCCTCCTGTAAACAACCTGGGATAAGAATCCAGGCAGAATAATGTCCTTGACTTGTAACCACTATGACACATTAACTTAGTGATGCTATAGCTAGACTTGTATCAACCATGCATTTTCTTTTTATCAAATTTGCCTTCAAGTTTCAGTCATAGAAAGAGAAAATGGCATTAGTGTTGGAAGGTGTACAGCAAATGGCTCAGGTGAGAGTGGCCATAGCTGACCTTCTTCGGCTTCCCTGGTTGTCTTAATCTTCACTCCTTCTTCATTCTGACACCAACTTTTCATCCCCTGGCACTCTCCCTCTATGATTCATTGCAGTGGCCAGGATCAGTAAACACTGAGGATATACTCATCGGTCCACAGCAACCTCCCTTGTCAGCCAGTAGCCCCAGCTCTCTCTGGTCCTCAGTCTCTCAGCCTTTTGCTTCTGCTTCTGCAGGCAGCCTGCCTGTCACTCTTTTCTCACAGTCTCTTAGTCTCAGACCAGAGAAGGTACCCCATAGTCTACACAGCTACTAGACACAGTTTCTGTTACATCTGGTCTCAGGGACCCCGGACACTTCAGCTTGGCCTCTTTGACAGACTCTTCCAATGGTCCGAAGGTCTTTACTATATCCCAGATGGTGCTTACACACCGAACAATGGATTTGGTGGAGGCATGTTTTAGAGTTTTAGCCCATCATACCAGTAATAAAAACAAAGAAGAACACTGTAAGACACATCCTCTAGTAAAGTCGTCTTAAAAGATGCTTTGAAGGAAGAATAGAATGTGACTCCTTTCACTGCCCTCAGCCAAGGTCAGAACTTTTTTCTTGTGATTAAGTGTACATGAGTGTTAAGAAACACTGCCCTGTCCTGGACAATTCTAACAACTATTCTCATGTTTAAACCCATTGTTTCCACCACATGTTAGTCCATCTTTCCAGAATTTTCACTGTCCCTCTACTTTGAGCACAGTGTCCTTTTCTAAAGACTTGCCTCTCCTGGTAGCTTGTCCAAAGTGGAGGAGACATTATCTCTCTATTCTTGCCTCTAAGTTGTCCAGATGGCACTGGGGCTCCTTGTCGGACTGCTCACCACAAGTTCAGTAGTTTGAATCCATCAGCTGCTCATAGGAGAAAGTGGAGACTTTCCCCTGTCATGACCAGCTGCAGTATTGGAAACTCACGCGAGCAGTTCTCTCCTGCCCTACAGTGCCACTGTATGTCGGAACCAGCTCATTGGCCATGAAGTCAGGACATCCTCCCCCTCGCTCCTGTAACAGAGAACTCCCTCAAAAATGAACCACAGACTCAGTCCAGAATGATAATACATACCAAAAGGAATTATGGCCAGAAGTGCCATGTCAGTTGACCTTTAAGACTCAATTGAATACATTCACTCTTCAAAAGCTCTGTAGTAAAAGGAGAAATAAAATCAGGCTTATCTTAATTCACACATACCGTGGAACTGTAACTTCAGTTTATGGCAAACCAAACTACAAAAACTGAAAACAAGTACTGCTATTGCCTCAATACCCACTCCTAGAAACTCTGCAGGACAAGGTTGAATACTGTTCCAGTGAGTATCTGTGGCTGTAACTCTTCATTACACAGGATTTGGGCTTGGAGTTGTCTGTGTACTGCAATGCAAATTATTAGTGCTCGATTAAGAAGAAAATGACTATGTTTGCAAACAGGCCATTCAATGGGTAACTTAATGCATTGGGAAAACACTTTTATGCACAATGCAGTATTTTATTAAAACATCTATTTTGGAATTAGGGGTTTATTCTTAGAGGTTTCACAGAAATTCATATGATATGCCCATGGTTATATATTTTTATCTTCCTTGGAAATATCCATTTCTACTCTTGGCATGACAGCTATAATTTCCAGTATTCCTCTTGCAATCATTTCAATAACTTTTCTTCTTCTTCTTCTTTCTTCTTCTTCTTCTTCTTCTTTTCCTCCTCCTCCTCCTCCTCCTCCTTCTCCTCCTCCTCCTCCTCCTGCTTCCCCTCCTCTCCTCCTCCTCCTTCACTGCTTCCTCCTCCTCCTCCTTCTATTTTACTCCAATGATGGAATCTTTAATGTCTGAAGTTCTTGAGGCAAATAAAAATGAGGAAAGGCAGAAAAATGACTGAGGTACCCTCTTTATGGAAATGCGACATCAATTTTCCCTGAGAAAAAAGAGACGGAAGTTAACATAAGCTATGCTAGAATCATTTCTGTGGATTTGACAAGAATAATGGAAAAATTGTACCAGAAAATTGTTCAACATTACCTTAAAATATTTCCCATGTGGAGGAAATTTTAAAAGATCATTTGTGTTTGAAAGAGTTGCAAAGAAGTTTAAATAATTGGGATGAAAATAATAGAAAAAACAGTGGCATATAATTTTCTTTGTCCATATCATGGTTCAAAGCAAAGTTTTGCTAGACAGTTTTAACTACAAGGTTAGCATATATATAATATATATAATATATATCTCCACCAGCTTCTATATGGCATCAAAATCCTTGAAACACATTAATTTAAAGGACAATTATTTGACAACACTAACTTTCAGAGAAATAATATCATATGTTCCAATGTAATTCATATTAGCTTCAAGTTTCTGATATTGACCAAAAGAAGGAAACATTTTTTAACATATATGGCACTTTCTATTCAGGATCAAATGTGGTAAACATGATATCTGGAATATTAATCAGAATATTTGCTATTCATGAAAATGGCAAGTCAGTCATGGGAATGCCTGTCTTATTTATTGTGAAAAATTAAATGTAGGGGGAAATATAACCTGTTTTAAAGAGATGCTAGTATGTTGGGAAGTGGAATGTATTTGGAAGCTCAAAACCAGCCTTTGTCCATGCTGCTTTCTAGGATGTATGTATTTACAGATTTGACACAGCACCAGACTGAGACTTAAAAAGATCTACTGACCTAATATTACTACCTGGAGGTACTAAGAGAAAGATATTTAAATTCAATGTTTTTTACTTATATTTCTAGACAAAAGGAAAATCTATTCATTAAAAATTTCTCCAAAAGCGTATCCAAAACAATTAAATATTCAAGAGGATTAAAATTAAAGCTTCTCTTTACAGAAGTGTGCAAAAATATTCAATCTTAAAGCTTCAGCATCTGAATGTCTGAAAAGAAAATAGCCCTCCTTACACACACAAATATATATGTAAAAGCGAACAGCGAATACATGGGTAGACACTGGAAAATTGGATTGCTATTCTCAACTGAATGAAAAAATTCATTTAGTTACTTCAATGTAAATATTTGCATATTTGCATATATACATATGTACAAACTGATGAATTTATTTTATATGTATGTGTATGTGTGAACTGATGACTTTATTAACAACCAACTGAGACTAACAGAAAGGAAAGTAGGTTGAATCTAGGAAGACTAGCTAGGCCTGCCTCAATGAAGGTAATTCATTTTTTGTTTCTGTCTTTGAGATGAAAAATGTAGGCTGTATCCCCATTCATTGACTAGTATGGCTACCTTCTAAGGCAAGTTATGCTGTCTTCTTAAATTAGAATAAAAGTGTATTATTTGATAATGGCTTAGGAGTCCATAAGAAAATAACAATGTGTGATGATTAACGTTTCCTGTCAACTGGGCCATGGTCTTCTGGTTTGGTACTTATGTAATAGTCTAGTTACTCTCGTGAAAATATTTGATATAATGCAATTATTAATTCCATGATATGATCTTCTATGAGAAGTCAATCAGTTGAATGGGACTTTCTTCCTAGGTGTGGCCTACATTAAAGATGTGTTATTCTTGGTAGACTAGAGGAACAAATTTCATAGACATGCATATAGATATAAGGAAAAGTTTATATGCAAAATGAATGGAACACTGAGAAAGCATCCCCACCCAGTCCAGTTCAAAGTCATAAATCCGATATTAGCCCATATGCCCAATACCAGTCTATAATGTCTCCTTCCGACTCACGAAGTCACAGGTCAGTAGGTATAGAGTCCTGGCACTGGCAGTGGTCTCCCCATAGATCCTCACTTCCAGGGCTCAGGATCCATCAACAGCATCCAGTGGTGGCAGAAGCAACTAATCACGTGGCCTCTCCAGCTTAAGAGGTCTTGCTCCATCAGGGCAAATCCATGTGGCTTCTCCCCCCGCTCCTGAGACGTTGCCATCTTGTCTTGTTCCTGATTCATTATCTCTGAGACTAAACCCCAACATCTTAGGAGATACTTTGTCATCTCCACCATGGAAATATTGAGAGATTTCCAAGACATATCAGGAGGAAGTTATGCCCACACAGAGGCCTCATTGGCTTACTTAATGACTATCTCCAGATTAACAGGCTAGACTCCACCCCTACATCTCAATCATGAAATTAACATAAGCATATGACCACCACAAAAGATATAAACTTATTCAGGAAAAGCTCTTTAGTTTTATCCTACATCCAGCTCCCACTATCTGATCTCTTGTTGTGATTTGAGGCAGCAGCTTACCATATTGCCTGCCAATATTAGGATTTGCTAAACCTCTACAGCCAATGAGCTAGCAGTCTGCCTGCTGACCTGCTGATCTTGAGTCCATCATTTTCTGGGGTTCTGCAAATCTCCAGTTTGATTTCTAACCCATGAACTTGGAGCCCACAAACCACCATAAACACATGAGGCATTTTCTTGAGACAAATTCCTCTCTCTCTCTTTCATTATATGGTTATCAGGAGAATCTGGTCTTGCAGGGGAGGGAGGCATCATGATTAGTAAAGTGGAAGGTCAATGAAAAGTGAAAACCTTTAATGAGATGGATTGACAATGTGGACTCAAGTACAAGAATCATTTGAGAAGGGTTCATCGCTAGGAGTCACAGCTGAATCAATGGCACCATACAACAACAACATACAACATGTATAGATTTTGATTCACTAAAGAACTGAGTCTCAGACATAATACCAAAGGAATGTTGGTTCAGTTAATCTTTTTTGGTTCCTATAATTAAGGGTCTACTGGTAGATATATAATGAGATGCTTCCAAAGCTATGTGCTTCTATAATACTAACTTCAATAGCAAATATCTCAGACCCCCCTCCATACATTTTAGCTGTTGATTGTTAACATACTTTAATATGCTCTTGGTGACAGAAACTCAAATCCTCTATGAATCACAAAATCCTTGTATTGTAGATGTCCAGACCAATTTCTCATCTTTCCTTTCTGTGGCTGGTCAACCTTGTCAAGAGTTCTTTTGCCCTAGTTATGCACCCTACAACTCATCTCACTATAAGTCATCTCTCCTGTCAAGGATACATTCTTTTTGAAATGATTATGCTATAGAACTTGGGGATGGATATGATTGCTGCTCAAAGGTACTCTTTATAAGCAGCCTAGTTTCTCATGCTTTACATAAAAAAAAACATGCTTCAATGCTAGAATGGACCCACGGATATATCTCAGGAGAATGTTGTAAAATAAGCAAAATGACTTTCCATAACATAAAAGCTAAAGTCAGTCCATTAAGTCATGAGCATGGCCATATTTGTACTCTGTTCTTTGGGTTTAAGGGTTACAGAGCAAGGTGAAAAGGGAAGGTGGTATTTAACAAGTCATTTGTTGGAAGAATCAGATTATTGGGTCTCTAACTTCAAAAAACTAATTTCCCTAAGGTGCCATGTCAGCTGGACTCAACTGAATGACACACCTCCCAGTAACATATCAGAACTTATGTTTAAAAATTTTATCTCTCAAGCCCTCAGTTTTATATCATGTAGAAACTAACGAATACCTTTTGACTGAAAAAATTATTTTTGCTCTTGGTTTTCATATGAGACTTAATTTTCCAAAGCATTAATTTCTCTACTGAGAAATCTCCTAAATCGCATAGCTGAACAAGATGTAGTTTTAGTGAATATTTTATATGTGTGTATATATATATTTTATATATGTGTATATATATGTGTGTGTATGTGTGTGTGTGTATGAAGTCCCCACAACACTGAGCTTTATAATTTAATCTTAAAAAATGGGGGCACAAATTTGTTCTTCCTGTAGCACTGTTGGAAGACCATTGTTTCAGGCTAGTCAGTTTCTTTTATGAAAAAATAATTCTAGAGACCTGATGCAATTTATCTACATTTACCCAGATATTTGCAATGGTGGAATAGGAACGCAAAAGACTTGGCTGAGGCCTATTATTATCTCTGGTGCATTGTACCATCTGTTTTCATGCGTCTCCATTTAACTTGTTTCCTTTCATTTTGCTTGTTTACTTGTTTGCTCCTGGGTAATTTAAAGTTCTAACCTTTATAACGTACAGCAGTACCCTTTCCTTGTTAGTGCCTTCTTCAGTAATGATCTTTAGGGCCCCAGAACCTAGTTCATGATATAAATAGGAAGCTTTTAGTCAAAGGCTTGACAAATAAATTCTCTGGATTTAGTTGGCAAAGTACAAATTAATGTGCTTTAATTAATCACAAGAAATCCTGGAGTCACAGTTGATTTTGAAGGTAAAACTTCTTTACAAGCAATTTACTTAAAACATTCTAAACCTGGTTCTATTCATTAATAGGATTGAAGTCAACAATGGCAAAATTATATTTTGTTAATTAATCAAAAGCTGTTCAGGAAAGCACACTGGCAGAATATGTTTGAAATAAGTTTTTATTTAGAAGTAAGGGAATTTCCAAATTTAGAATCACAAAATCCACAGTATCCTAAACTAATTGATCCAGGGAGGTGATAGTTCAGGTGTGGAGTTAAAAAGAAAATACAGGAGACTTTAGTGAAAATCTAGGGATTGAGGTATATTTAAGTAAAGTTTACAAAATTTAATGAGGGTATATTTGATTGGTAGAACATTACATGTTTCTTTAAATATATTATTGCAAAAGAAAACAATTGTGGTCTTGGGTACTCATGGCCTTGAAACAACCACGAAACTCTCCTGACTGTAATTCTAACGTGTGCTTTGTGTAGGCATCTTTTCAGAGAGCTGTTTGGAACCTTGCTTTCTAAATGGTAAGACAAACTCATATGGAAGCAAAATTACATTCTTTGCCAAAGTTGCTGACCCCCAAATTTTCTCAGGTTCTGCTAGGGAGCAATGGGAATGAGAAGCTACATTGTCAACGCAGACTGTGCTTTTTACTCCAACTGGAGTTTTAGCTTCAGACCTGGTGCAGTTGCTATCTGTCATGTGTTGGGGATCTCCGAGTCAATTTGGAATGTTTCTACAGTCAGACTACTGCAGCAGTTCAGTCACCAGATACTCAGAGGGAGGAAAATGAGGTTTTCTACTCCCAGAATAAGTTGTCCTCTCAGAAGTCTACAGGGGGAATTCTACCCTGCCCTACAGAGTTGCCGTACATCAGAAATGACTCACTGGTAGTGAATTTTTCATTGCTGTTTTTTTGTTTATTACTTTCTAGAAAATTGTGAATTGGTAATGCTGTCTCCATTAAATATGAAACATTTGGGGCAAAAGCCTCATATCTCTTTTAAAAAGAGAAAACTGTGGGACTAGTTGGAGTGCATATAATCTTAAAGCCAAGAACAATCATAAAGGATTAGCCTGGCCTTTGTTTTTGAAAACAAAAAATTCAATGACACTTGGATTGTTAGAATTAGCTATTCAACAGAAAACTCAGGAAAGGGAGACAAGGAATTGTAAGACATGGAACAATAATGATCATTTTTAAATTATCAAGGGTGAGGGAGGGAAGGGAAAATCATGAGGAGCTGATGCCAAGGGCTCAAGTAGAAAAAAATGTTT
Organism: Nesogale talazaci; assembly: GCA_004026705.1. Lineage (NCBI taxonomy): Eukaryota > Metazoa > Chordata > Mammalia > Afrosoricida > Tenrecidae > Nesogale > Nesogale talazaci. The sequence continues at coordinate 100,369 of PVJH01002835.1, forward strand.
TGAGAATGATGATGGCAACACATGTACAAATGTGCTTGACCCAATGAATGTATATAAGATGTAAGATGACAATGCAAATAGGTATTTGAAATCGAAAAGGGTTAAATGAAAATTAAAATTGCATCATGTCCGAAGGACTGCCACTGTTGTGTGTTGTTAGGTGGATTCAACACCCTTGCAACTCAGCAGCAAAAAGTCAAACTCGTCTCCCACAGGACTACGAATGGGTTCAAATCACTAGCCTGTGCTTAGCAGCACGATTTTAACCACTGTGCCACCAGAACTCCCTAAGAGACAGAGCATGTTGTACTAAAAGCACTTATTTGTGTAAAAATACAAGCAGCTCTATAATTATGATGGTAGTGTCAGACTGAGCAAATTCAGTTCCTAGACTCAGTATGTCAATAATATTGAATCAGCTCAATTGCTGCCCTATAAACCTCAACTCAAGTCATGACTCATCTGTTCGTAGGGGCTTTCAGGTTTGCTATGATGCTGAACAGATTTGAGTGAAGCTTCCAGCTCTGCTTTCTAAGGTGAGTCAAGGGAAACCTTGTGGATCACAGGTGTCTACCTAATTCCTGCATGTTTGTGAGGCTAGCACAGGTTGAGCTATGAGGTCTCCATTAGTCAGGGTCTGATCTGACCACAACACCAAATCCTATTAAATTATATGAATAACACAGAGTATTATAAAATTATCCAATTTTCTAATTCTTCTCATTTGCATTGAAAAGCAACTCATTAATTAGTATGATAGATTAATCCTTTGCATGTATGTTGTTTTTGTTCTTTCAGAGGAAAGGCAGGTGACTGATTTGAAGTATAAGACTTTAAATGAATAAGAAATAATTCAAACTCAACTATTCATGATGTGTGCTAGTTCTGGTAGACTACAGAAACAATGCTATGGAGATTCATAAAAGAAAGAGGTTTATATACAAGAGTAATTGAACATTAAACATCACAGCCCAGTCCAGATCAAGTCTATAAGTCTGATATTTGCCTTATGTGTAATACCAGGCTAAAATTTCTCCTCAAACTCACACAAGGTATGTGATGATGTTGAATGCAGGAAGATGGCAAGCCAGTGGTTTGGAGTTCTTGTGGATCAAGTGGGACTGTAAACATTTCAGCACTGACAGATGTCTCTGAGTGACTCCTTCAACTCTGAAACTATGTCTCAGGGAAGCTTCATGAGGCTTCTCTTCAGAAATCTTTCACAGGGGCTGTGGCAGTCACCTATTCTGGTGACAATTTGAGGAATAAGAGTATTGGGGTGAGTCTAGTCTGTCAGTCTAGAGATAGCCAAGGAGAACTCTGTGTAGGCATGACTCTATCCTGAGAATTTTGGGAAATCTGGCTGTATTTGCCCCATGGAGGTGAGAGACTTGCAACTCAGTCCCTTGGAGATGCTCTAGTGACAAGATACAAGGTTGACTCCCTATGAGACATCCTGGAGGAGGAGCCACATGGGCTTCCCCTGATGGAACCAGACTTCTGAAGTTGAAAAAGCCACATAGAGACTCCTGCTGATGTTGAGATGCTTGAGAAGCCACAGAGAGGGCCTGCCAGCTCTGAGATGTTTCTGCCACCACTGGATACACAAGACTCTGCACCCACTGGCCTGTGATTGTTCTGGTGTCATTGTATGTGTTTCTTGGGTCTAAAGAGGACTTATGGATTAGTATCAAACATACGGGTTAATATCAGATTTATGGACTTGGGCTGGACTGGCTTGGGATGTTTTCTCATCATTCTATTCCCCCTTGTTTATGAACCTCTCCTTTATATACATATGCATATTTATGAATTTTTTTCTCTAGTCTACCCAGACTAACACACCTCTGAAGCTGGAAAAGTCATGTAGAGACTCCTGCCAGTGCTGATATGCTTGAAAAGCCACAGAGATCCCTGTCAGTGCTGAAATGCTTCTACCACCACTGCGGACACAAGACTGGCCTGTGATTGTCCTAGTATCATTGCATATGCTTTGTGAGTCTGCATATGAATCTCTTTATTATACATAGGTGAGTGTTATGGATTTTTTCTCTAATCTACCTGAACTAATACAGGGTCTGTGCCTTTTCAGTAGAGAATCTCCCAGGAAGTGGATTTGAGACGAGAGAGTCTCCTGCCTGCAAGAAGAATAGGCATTTCCAGAATACTGGAGAGAAGGCCATGCCCACAGAGAGAACTTCTCATTAGGCTAGACTCCACCCATACACTCTTAATCCTCACATGGATACCAGGTTAGGTAGCTACCACACAGTGGGGAACCTGCAACCAATGTCTTTTGTTAATGATATTACTGTGCATCCAATCCATCCAAATGCATAGAGGAAATTTGAGAAAATCTGGAAAATCAGAAGAAAATAGCGATCCAAAATCCCATTTTCTAACAAAGCCACAGCTACAATGCTATTCTCTTAAATATCACTCAGTTCACTATGCATATGACAATAAGAACAGCTCTCATTCCAGGTTCAGTGATATCATTGCCTTCTTTTTTCAGAGCACAGAGAAACTCAAAGTGGGTGAGGTGCTGGCTCAGGACATGCCGAGCCTTACTGGGTGGTTGCCCAGGGTTCATTCTATTTTCACTAGACCACTCATTACCTCTTCGTGGCCAACTGATCCCTGAGATGAAAGATCAAGGACAAGAGTCAGGCTGAGTGACATATGCTAATCCAAAAATAAAAAGTACTTTATCAACCTGTGTTTCCTCCTAGCCCTAACCCATTAGGCTCATCTCCAGGAAAAGCTGCAAGGAGGTGTCACAGTCCCTCCACCTGCTTGCATACGTCTTGTCTTAGGCATTTGCCAAACAGTGATGTGAACCTGCCCACAGCCTAGGGCAATCACTTTCAAAAGGAACAGCCCAGGGTGCGAGGTCAACAGCCACCAAGGCAACATTTTTTAAAGAGCCACTGCTGTGAAACCTGAATATGAAAGTCAGAATATTTTGATTTTCATAGAAATAGCTCAGTAAATAGTCTACCCTATTTCACGGCAAATATGTTCCACCCACTCATACGGAATCCTTATCTTCTCTCAGATTACTTATAGCTTTTAAAAATAAAGAAAAAATAAAGAAAACATTAACACATCTTTCTCTCTCTCTCCCTCCCTACACCCCTTTTTTTTTTTAACTTATCCTTGGAAATGTCCAGGAGTCTCTTTTTAATTTTTTTTAATTAAAAGATCATGCTATTGTGGGGCTCTTACAACTCTTACAATCCCGACAGCAATTGCATCAAGCATATTTGGACATTTGTTGCCATTGTTCTAGTCCCGACATTTGCTTTCTATTAAGCCCTTGGTATCAGCTCCTCTTTTTTGCCTACCTTCCCACACCCTCGTGGTCTCTTGATAGATTATAAATTATTATTTTGAATTCTCACACAGACCACTGTCCCTCTTTCCCCATGGTGACTGCTGTTCTTCCCCCTAGAGGGGTGTGTGCAGGTAGGTGTTGATCATTGTGATTGGTGGTTCCCCCTCATCCTCTCCGTTCCCTGCTTCCCCCTACCCTTCTGGAATCACTATTCCCACTCCTGTTCCAGGATTCCCTGTGCCATGAGCTTTTATCTCTTATCTGTACCCGTGTACAAGTTCCAGTGTCCTCCAGAGGAAGAAGCAGCACTGGTGTCATGACAGTGGAAGGTGAGGAAGCCTCAAGGAACCAGAGAACTGCTGTGTGTTCCATTGGTATTTTATTGCACCATAGTTGGATCATCTGGCTCCTGGGACATCTGTCTTACATCTTCTGATCTCTTAATATCTTGATTCACAATGGAAAAAAACCCACTTTGCCCTTCTGTCCATTCCAGCTCACCGCAACATCGTTGGGTTTGCACATCATCATCTTCATGGAAGTCAATTGTGTCCTCTCTCTTCCACGAAGAGTCTCACGGGTTGAACCACCTACGTCCGTTTCCTTTAGCAACGGAGGGCTTTCCTCGCAGTGCCACCAGGTCTCTGTATTCCCATTCAGCCCAGCAATCTCTAATGGGAAAACAGCTACTATCATTGCTGGGAGAAATAAAATGTGACCCATTATATAATGCTTTTAAATCACCAGGGAAAACAGCCACAGCCAAAAGCTTGTTATTATTAGAAAGTCAAGCGAAACTCTTTTTAGGTAACATGCATGGAGGCCAAGCAAGGGACGTTTCGGTAAACATCCATATTTAGTATCGTGAGCCAAAGGACAGGGAGGGAAAAACAAAAACAATCAAACAAACCGAGCTACCTGTGTGTTTCGAGGGGGGTCGTGTGACATTTACCAAAGAGTACTTCTATTGAAAAGCGCATTTCGATATCAAAGTCAAGAACGCCCTCTGGTTTTATAGACATGAACCTATGTCGGTTAAGGAAAAACATGACGTGATGCTTGGCTCACACCCAAGGAGACATGAACCGCTTCATAACAGTGTTCAGGACCCAGACCTATGAGAAATAAATCCACGCTCAGTTTTACATTCTGTGTAGTGGAATCCCATCTCAACCATCGTAGCGATGAAACAGGGATGTCAGAGATCATCTGCCGCGATGGACCCTCTCTCCTCAGAAAGCCTGCTTTCCGTCTATTTCGTCACTGAACTGGGAAGAGGCAAGAGGTGATGTCTGAAGGCACTGACACAGCCCATCCTCCCTCGGCCTCCTAAATACCATTTTAGACTTCCAGCGCTATCATTATCTGAAATAGTCATATTTCTGGCAGAGGTGGGGTGGAAGGGGGCCCGATTTACTTATACCAGATGCGTTGTACATTTTAATTGTGGTGAAGTACAGTACCTTACTGCCAGAGCCTGGCTGGATCTCGGTTTACAAGCTTTTACATTACTCAGATAACTTGCTGAGAGAGAGGAAAGGGGTGGTGGTGGGGTTTTTTGTTGTTGTTGTTATTAAAAAAGAACTGAGGCAGCATTGTGCACAAGTCATTAGACCCCTTGACTGCGCTCATAATGGTGAATGCATCATTTTTCTTGCATGAAACTTCGGCAACCAATAGCGCAGCCAAGTCTTTTCCAGCACTGTTATTCCGCTTTAAAAAACACTGACATTTTCTTAAACAGACATAATTTACAATTTCAAGGGGCACAACAGTGCCTCGGTGTTTGAGGGCCAGAAAGCAAACAAAACTCCTTTCAGTTAAATTTTTAAAAGGGGGAGTCTCGTGCTTTGGGAGTGCACTATTGCTTGAGGCCAGGAAGATAGAGCAGGGGGAGAACCGGGCCCCGAGGCGGCATGTGAAGGTCACATTACATTCATGGCCAGGGCCAGGCTCCGCGCGAGAAGAATAAGAAGGAGAAGAATAAGAAAGGAAAAAGCAGAAAGCTACCAGCTCTCAAGTGCTGGAGCCGGAGTCCGGAGTATGGCTGCAGAGGACACAGGAAGCTTCCTCTGCGGGAGTCGGCAGCCACGCGGGTGTGGACGCCTGTGCACTGCAGACCTCTCTCTAACAGGCCGTGGGTAAATTTCACACAAAGGAGGCCGCGCAGGCGTCCGAGGGGCTGGATCAATATCAGTAGCAATGTTCGATTTCCAGCGGGGTCAACTCGGCTCGAGGAGATAAATGGAAGCTCTGTGCAGGATGCTGCTCGTCTGTTGTTTGGAGGAGACCTTGGAAGAGAAGGTTATGTGTAAGGATGAAAACCCCCACGGTGTTATTTCTAAGACATCCGATGGGATTCAGTAACCTGAGCGTGTTTGGCTTCCTGCATTTCTTCCTCCCTTCTGAAAGAGTGGTGTCTTATGGCCAGAAAAGAATACCGTCTGTGAGAGCCTGCATGTGCCTGTGTCTGTGTGCTTGAGAATAGCTGTACATATTATGTATGTATATACACAGACACACCCGTGCACATGCATGTGTATGTACATGCATCTATATGTGCACATACAGATATACACACACAAATACACATATCAGACTAAAACAAAGTTTCACTCACAATGTCAAGTTAAATTCTTCTCATGGCAACTGACTCAAGATGTCAATTCACACACAGACATGCATGCATACATATACATATATATGCAGTTTTCTGGCGAGTACATTTTTGCTGTTATGCTTGGTGTATGTGTGTTATTAAACTGGTTGTTGTTAATGTTTTTGACCACATGTACCAAAGAACAAAGGGCTGTTGTGCTGTGCCCTTCCCATCATAGATTGAACCACTGTGGGTTCAGATTGGTTGATTTTTTTTTTTTGGAAGAAGATATGAGTATACCTATAACTGGAACCTTTTTACAAGTCTACCTATGACTGGAACCTTTTTACGAGTCTACCTATGATTGGAACCTATTATATGAGTCTACCTATGACTGGAACCTCCTCTGAAACCAGTTCATCATGGTAACAGCACATAAGCCTTCAATGACAGACTGGTGCTGCCTGTCCATGAGGTTCATGAACTGAAAAGCATGCCTATGTCTCCCTCAGAGCAAGAGAGTGTTCTTCCACAGATCGACCAATACTATTATCAAATTTAGGATATCAAATCCAACAGAAGACAAAATAATTCTGCTGTTATATAGTGTGTGGCCTTCATCTTTGCTACAAATATCTATTAAGCTGCTACTATGTTCAAGGGTCCCTGGTGGTGCTTTTATGTAAATAATGGACTGCTATTGTGAAGCTGACGGTTCCAATACACTAGTTGTTCCAGTGATAAAGGATCAGGAGGACTACTTCTGTGGTGGTCATGTGCTTATGTTAATTTCATAATTGAGATGTAGGGCTGGAGTCTGACCTGTTAACCTGGAGATAGCCATTGAGTAGCCAATGAGATCTCCATGTGGGCATGGCTTGCTCCTGAGGCTTCTGGGAAATCTCGCAATATTTCCCTCCTGGAAATGAGAAGCTATCTTCCCAGTACTTGCAAGTTAGTTTCAGAGATGATGAATCACAGACAAGACAAGATGGCAGCGTCCGAGGAGCTGAAGGAACCGCAGGAGAAGCTACACGGCCTTACCCAGATGGAACCAGAACTCTGAAAGTGGCGAAGTCATGTGGAGAGCCCTGCCAGCACTCACTGAGTTGCCTCTACCACTGTTGATGGACCCTGAGCCCTGAAAGCGAGGAGCCATGAGGAGATCCCTGCCAGCATGGGAACTCTGCACCCACTGGCCTGTGACTTCATGAGTCAAAAGAAGATTTTATACATTGATATCGGGCATATGGGCTAATATCGGACTTATGACTTTGAACTGGACTGGGCTGGGATGCTTTCTCAATGTCCCATTTCTCTTGTATATAAACATTTTTCTTATATCCATATGCATATCTATGGATTTGTTTCTCTAGCTTACCTGGACTAACACAATTTCCATACACATAATGGTCTCAGAAACTTGGTTGCTCTGCAGCAAGATTTACTTCAATGGAAGTGAGTGACATACTAAAACCATGCACACAGTGTTGACCCCTTCAATCAAATCAGCCCTTTACATTCAGTAGACCCATAAACATGATTAGTTATAAAGCAATATGATCAATACAGGGGAAAAGAATGGTAGAATTCTCTGCAGGAGTTATAGGGATAATACCCACATATCACCCATCTGTTCACTTTGGCTTACCTATTGTTCTTATGCCAAACAAATCTTTGCAATGCTTCCAAACTAGATGGACTAGCAAGACCTGCTGATTCACTTCCTGCAGTCAGTGAACACTCTGTGCATCACAACGATCTGATCTAAAACCAACCATGGGAAGTGCACAAGAATGCAGTACCTTGCATTCAGTTCTGCCTGGGTTTGCCAAGGATCAGGGACTGGCACTAACAGTGGGCAACAACAAAAACCGCAACATAATGGTTGCAAGCAGAATGTTAAAAAGATACATAGGTTAATAGAACAAAGTGTTCTTGGATTGAGGGAAGACTTGAGTAGAAACCCAATGTTGATCTGCTACCTTGATACTTAACATATAAGTATATGCAAATATGTGTATAAAAACCCAGGATACTGTTATGTTCACCTTCTCAACACCATGATAGAAGTCAAAATGAGTGCATAAGCCAATGTGATGAAGAAAGTTGGCAGTGCCTGGCTATTCAGAGATATAACATCTGGGGTCTTAAAGGCTTAAAGTTAAAGAACAGCCATCTAGCAGGGAAAAAATAAATCCCATATGGAAGAAGCACATCAGCCAAAGAAATCATGAAGTTTTGACAGGATAAAGTATCAGGCATAGGAAGACCCCAAACAAGCAATCATATCAATAAAAAGGAGAGAGGAGTTGGAGAACAGACTCAAAGACCTTCTATAGAAAATTGCATATCCCCTCATAGAAGGGTAACAAGGAAGGGATGGGTCAGCCAGGGTACACTGTGACACAGACAAACACAAACCATTCCTCTATTTCTTAAATGTTTCCTGATTCCTCTCCCCACCTCCACCATCATGACCCCAGTTCTACCTTACAAATCCGGCTAAATTGGAGCATGTACACTGTTACAGATAAGAGCTCATGAGGCATGGAATCCAGGAAAATAGTGTAGGTAGTTATACCATAAGGGTAAGAGGAATATGGGGAGACAAGTGGGAGAAACAAGGAACCCATCACAGTGAGCACTGATCTCCTTCCTTATACCTCCTCCCAGGGCTACATACAGCAGAAACATGGGTGAATGAGGACAGTGAACAATATAACACTAATAGTAATTTATAATTTTTTCAAATTTATATTTAAATAATTTATAATTTTTTTATAATTTTTTCCACCCTTCACAAGGGTGGAAGGAGAAAAGAGGAGCTGATACCAAGAGCTTGAAGAGAAAGAACATGTTTTGAAAATGATGATGATAACATATGTACAAATGTGCTTAATACAATTGATGTATGGAATGTTAAAAGAGTTCCTAATAGAATTATTTGTACAAAAAATTCTAGAAAGGTACAATTGTAGAATTAAGGAGTGAGTGGTTGCTTCTATTAGTCAAGAGTTGAGAAATCCTTGGGGCATTAGGGGTAGTGTATCCACTCTGGTTTTAGAAAGATGGGCAAAAATTTTAACTAGACAGACAAGAAGGGTAAAAAAACCTGCAGATAGAAGCATGGACATATGCACAGGAGCACAAGAATGTCCACTGATGTGACCCTTTTCTGTCAGAACTTAAAAGGATAAGGCATTACAGAGCAGAATAGGAGATAGGGAAATAGGCAGGAAATGCTGAATCATGATATACCCACTGTTACAAATTGAGCACTATGCAATTTTCTCAAGTCATATTTGTCCATTTATTTATTTGCTGAAGTTTATGATTCCCTGCCCCTCAAGAAATGCTGATGCAAACACTGGAGTGCTGTGTTTTAAATAGTTGAGCCAGCGAGACTTCTCAGTCTTGTATTTTGACATTTTTGACACTGTACCTTCACAGCAGCACTCAAAGAATGGAACAAGGGGATAACTTAAGAGGTTGTCTGACTGGTGATGGAGAATAGGAGTTTATCTAAGGCATGGGAAAGAGAGATGTGTGTGTGTGTGTGTGTGCACGCGCGCGCGGGGGGGTACTTTAAAAAGTAGATTACAGAATCATCTTTAAAAGTGTACTGAATCATAGTTATGTCTTTAGATTTGAGCTTTGGATGAAATGAGTTGATACTAAGAAGACCATGATATATCTTCTGACAATCTTAAAGATCAAGGATAGATTTAACTCATTCATACCTTGTGCTTTGTCATCTTGAGGAATTATATGTCTGACCAAGAAAAACTATCCTATATCATTCCAGCCAAAGTAGAGTAGAAAATGAATGGGAAAGGAAGGGATTGTTACCATGAAGCCCATTGGAAATAGAAGACATGAAAGAAAAGCAAACTACCCAGAGGAGGCGCTGATGGTCCTGTTGGCTAAGCATTGGGTTATTAATCCTTGAGCTATTAAGTTAGAAGTCCAATCCCACTATCTGCTCAGAGAGCTAAAGATGAGGTTTCTTCTCCCTTGGAGATAAACAGCTAGAAATCCAAATAGGTAGCTCTCCGCTGTCCTGTAGGGTTGCTTGAGCTAAAATCAACTCTACAGCAGTGGTTTGTATTGTTTTGTTTCATTTTGTCTAGGTGTTAATGGTTCTAGTGCATTGTGGATAAAAATTACAAGCACAGCCCTGAGGGGTTAAGTGAAAAGCCACTGAGGACCACATACACAGGTACCAAGCAACAGCAGCAATTACCCCCAATCCCCTGGCCATCAAGTGGACTCAGACCCAGAGCAACTCTACGCGTGGTTTCTGAGGCTAAACATAGAGTAGATGACCTCATTTTTCTTCTGAAGAGTCCTTGGTGGGTTTGATTTGCCAACCAATGGGAAGCAGTTCCATGCTCACCTAACAGTACCACCACATTCCTACTCCACGGGGATAAGGGCTAGACATTCTGCATATCTTTGGGAGTGGGAGAGCACCCTTTAATCCATAAAGCAGAGACAGCAACAGGTACCAGAACAGGATGGATGCCGGAAAAAGAGCTCAAGGGAAAACAAGGTATAACCAGTTGTGTAACTGAAACAACTGAGAAGATTTCAATTTTCTGTGAAGCACCTTTGAACAAGTTTAGATCTGCTATTTTTAAACATGTCCTTAAGCCAACTTATGGTTATACCCCTGTGTGCTATGTAGTCAAACTTTTCCATAGATATTTGTGCTAAGATAGGTTCTCTAAAAAATCATATCTAATGATATTTTTGTGGGCATAAATGTGTGTTAAGAGAGAAATTTAGATCAAGAACATGGCTCATATCATGGTAGAACTGATTATGTCCAATCCTGTTGAGGTTCTCAGTTGAGATGTTAAGGTGCAAGCGTCTCCTAACTCATGCAACTGCAGAGGCTGATGAATCAGGAAGCAGGAAGATGAACCAGAAAGCAGGAATACAAAGCGGGAAAACCACAGGTGAGTGGCACAGAAGCAGATGAATGCAAGGTCAGAGGTACAGACTTGTGGCTACTGAGTCCAAGGATCCACAGTCCTCAGGTCAGATAGGAAGCTACTGATAGCTCCCAGGATAAACAGGCAATATGACAGATCATGGACTCATGTCCAAAGAAAGACACGTGAATGAGCCAGATGTGGGTTTCATATCTGGAAACCTTTCTTCGGAAGCACCCCTAGATGGATTCAAACCACCAACCTTCAGAACAGTAATTGCAAATAGTTTGCATCACCTATAGGTATGGACCTGAGGTAAATTCCAAATACTCTTCCATGGCTCTCATTCACATCAAATTCCTCCAATGAGTTAGAATTGAGGGCAGTTTTTATAAGTGGATTTGAGGCATGTGATGTGGACATGAAAGCCCAGCAATGTATTTTAGGTACGCTCACAAAATGAAACCAAGCAAATGCTGGAACTTCTTTTTCCATAACACAGTTCACTGCATCAAAATGTTTATTGCTTTGCTTGGTCCCTAATCAGTCCCCTAAATTTCTGAAAATTTGCAAGACAGCCTGTTATTTCAAGATTTCTAGCTAGTTCAACTAGATCTGGGGGGATTATTGGGTGCCTTAATGAACATGTTCCAGGTTTATTGGAACCAAGCATCAGTTTGAGACCCTAAAGTATGTGACACATGGCACACATCAAGTAGCTTTGCTATTTTCTAAGGATTTCCTCTTTCCCCTGCTGCCCGGATGGGTCTGTTTGATCTGAAGCTGGCGTGGGTACTTGAGAAACTTCATATATTCCTTTCTTGTTCTCCCTCCATCTCTATCCTATTAAGATTATGGAGAATTTGAATTTAAATGAGAATTTTAAAAGTGGCTGAAACTGGTCAGGGTTTGAGTTCTTTTTTTTTTTTTAATGGGAATGTCAGTACTGAATAAGCATGTCGGATCAAAGTCCTAGTCTGTGTTCCTCAGAAGCTTTTGAAGACTATTTAGAATAAAACAAGTGGAGGAAAAATATGCCTTGTGCCAGACTGCAGGCTGCTGTTTAAACACACATCAAGGCAAAGCTGTGAAGCTTACAGTTACCCCAGATATGAAGCCAAGAGCCACAGCCTCTTAAAAAAATTGTTATCCATCCTATGGTTAGAATGAGATAGCCAACCAAACAGTTACACCTGGTGCTATGTGTTCGTCTTGAAAATCAGTAGCAACAAATCTGATGTAAGAGTCTGCCTACTTGTTCCCTAGTCTAGTTTGTGTTTCTCTTGTCTGCAGAAGCTGCAGAGAGAGGCAGTTTTACATAAAGAAATGTGATTTGGGACTGACTGAATGTAAGCCGGAAGACAATGTCTCCTTAGGGAAAATCGCCTCGGCCTGTGGGGGGCACAAGGAGTCCTGGTGGGAAATTGAAAGAAGCATCAGGCTGTGTGTTAGCTTGGATGGCCTAGAAAACCAAACTGAGTAACACCTCTAAGAAGGACTTTTATATACATATGAAGAACTTTAAAATCAAGAAAGCTTCTGAATCCAATCCAACTTCAGTCCAAAGTTCCGATGCTAGCCAGAGTCATAGTTGAAGATCAAAGACACAGAGATGTGCCGGGATGCATGGAAGTTGGTGGATACGGGTCTGAGCAATCCAAGCTCAGTGAAAACATGACAGGTCACACGCAGCTCTCAGGTACAGTCCATGTGGACTGTCCCTGGAGGCAGACATACAGTCTCAACAAGTTTGAAAGTGGAGGGAGAGACAGAGAGAGAGAGAGAGAGAGAGAGAGAGAGAGAGAGAGAGAAATGGTCCTAGTTTCTCTCGTATAAAACAGCTACACCCCGAAGAAGGCCTCAGTAAGCTGTGACCTTATTGATAGGCTGGACTTTATTCCTACACTTTCAAACAAAGTGCAGTTGACATAAAATCTAACTACCACAGCTGTTATGCAAGAGCTTGACATAGAACCCTGGTGGTATGATGGTTGCACATCACGCTGTGATCTGCAAGGTTAGAAGTTTGAAACCAGCAGCTGTTCCACAGAAAGATGAGGCTTTCTGCTCCCACAAAGAGTCAAAGCCTCAGAATCCCACAAGGCTCTTCCACCGTCTCTCACATGGGTGTGTGAGTCAGTATCCACTCGATGGCAATGGGTTTGGTCTGAATTTTGTGAGAGACAACTGAGACAGTCTGCTTCAATGATGGTTTTATAGTAGGAAACCCTATGTAGCAATTCTACTCACTCTCATAGGTTCACTACGAGGAGAAATCTAGTTAATGGCACTGACTGGGTTGGCAAACTACAGCTCCCACATCAAACGTGACTCTTTCAGTGTGAACATGTGGCTCTAAAGTAACATTGAAAACATTTGAAGGTTATTATTTCAGATCATGGTGATTTCATTTTTTGGAAAAACCTATTTAAGGATCTTGATTTTAAAGTTGTTAAAAGGGACAGGATTAGCTCCCTGGACTCAAGAGTTTGCTGAGCCCTGGGTTGGGATATAAATGGAAGAGTGAGGCTTCAGTGGTTCAGTAATAGAAATGGATCTCCTGTGGGGAAAACTTGTGTCTGATTCCTGCCCAATGGACTTCATATCCAACTCTCAGGCCTGCAAGTAGGAACTTGAATGCTACTGTGATGCTGATCAGGTTGCTGCAGACTTTCTAAACTAAGGCTAGAAAGAAAGCCCAGTGATCTAGCTCTGAAGAACCTTGTGTCCACAGTTCACAGAGGTGGTGGAGAACTGGGCAGTGTTTACTTGAGTTGTGCAGGGTATGTTCACCGTGCGTCAAAGACAACATGGACAGAGCACCCAAGAATGGAGGCTGCAAATGGCAAAGTGAGACATGAACCTCTGCCACTGTCCTTTCCTAGTTGTCACGTGTTCACCCAAAAGTGCTTTCTCCACCAGAGTGACCGGGGGCGTCTTCTGAAATGGTTACTTGGGAGTTTTCCTTCTGTGGAAGAGAAAACCCAATATTTTCTCTTCTGCTGCAGCACGGGGTTTTGCAACTAAAGATACAAACTCATTCTGGAATGTGTTTTTAGAATGGGAGTTTGGTCAGTGAAATTTGAAAATCAAGTGGATTTATATGTGACTCCCACCCCCTCATTCCCTCCCACCCCTGCTCTCAGGCAATAGAAGGATGAAAAACAGTAGATATGAAGTTCAATTCTTCAGGATTTTGAAATATTCATGGCCATGAACCTAACGCCTATTCAAACTCATCAGGATTCGATGTAGGATTTCTGGGGCTGTATCAGTCTCTATGGAGCAGAAAGGCCCTCCCACTCAGGAGCTGGTGGCTGCCTATCATCACACTCAGAGTTAGCAGTCCAAGTCTGTCAGCCCCACACGAGCCTCTTGCAAGAGGAAAGGGGCAGGGACTTGGTCTCAGCAGCTGCAGTCACAGAGATACTCCACTCAACTGTATTTGTAGGAATTTCAGCAACTGGCCAGATTTGTATTACCAATATATGTCTTGAGGAGTTAATGTATCCAAAGTCTAAAGATACTTTACTTTGGATCCATTTCACATATAAAATCTATTTATACACAATTTATACACATATGAAATCTTTCTTGATCCAAATAAAAAAGTTTTATTCTTGCTATATATTTTATATTATATTCAATATATTATATTATATTAACATTACTACTACAAAATACTATAATACTATTCCCACTATACTTTTTCATGTAATGAGTATTAGAAATTACATATATATATTTTTTTCCGGGTTACAACTTGGAGAAAGTTGATGTATATATAATTACTTTTGCACTATCTCATAATGCATATTAAAATATTAGTATAGGAGATCTATGACAATTTTGAAATTAGAAAGGCTCTCCATGGCCAAAAAATTAGTAAAAGTGACATGCTTCAAATTCTCACATAATGATGAAATGCCTCTGAACTGATAAACTTTTTTTTTTTAACCAGAATTTACTTTTCAGTATATCTAACAAGTGGTCCTTGGGTTTGGTTTGAGGTCTACTTTTGAGAAGGGCTGCATTTCAAATTAAGTGGTTCTTTTTGGGGGGAAGAGATGGGGGATTTTGAATATTCTTTTAAAATTTATTTTAAAGTTTGAATTTAACTTTGCTTCATCAAACTAATTTCAGCTTCAAGAGTGGAAGAATATTAGAAGTTCAATCCAATAGCATATTATTTCTTCAAATATTTGAAGACATAATGTCTTCTCCAGTGAAAACATTATTATTAACTCCTTCAATTTTTACTTGTTTGACACAATTTTGAGATTTTGAGAGCTTTCTTTTGGTGCACTTTGTCCCTTTACAATACAGTATCACAGAGAAGGCAGGATACTCACAATGAGAGGTCTCTCAGTACAAACAAAGCTGATAGTGTCTTTATTTGAAGACATACATATCTATGTTAACGCATTGTTAAATGCTCCTGAGTTTATTCAGTCTTTAATATGCTAACTTGCAGATGGGTTTGGGATCTCTACTACTTCACTGCCCCTTCACATTGATTTGGTTGCTTGATTTTTAACTTCTTGATTTTAAAATTTCCGGTCTTTATTAAGGCAACATAAAATGGTAAATTTTGGACAATTCTGACATCTTTAAAATGAATCAAATATTCTTGAACTTGGCACTTTAAGTGTCCTAATCTTGATCTTCAGCATCCTCTCCTTGTGTAGGTGAATTTATTTTTTAACCTGAGCCCTGGGCTTTACCTCTGTACCTATGCATATCATCTTGTCTCATGGGAACTTCAGTTTCTCCAAACTGAAATATTCATGGTATTTTGATTCTCTGCCCATTTTAGCTTTTCTATCTATAAACTCTTTTAATCTAAGGACATATAAATAAGAAATTTAAAATGGGCTTATTTTTTAATGCTAAACCCTTGATTGACCATGTTTTTGGAAACTCTTAATTCATACATTGCAGTATGTGTCAGGAGTCAAAAAGCGTAACAAATCAAAAAGAATATTAGTGTTGCTGCCATGTCAGTCCATGGCATATGCAGAGTGTGACTATTATAAAAGGATGCCAGGGTTGCCATATTTCAGAGGCAGGTTTCCAGACATGACTTCCAAGGAGGCTCTGTCAGGCTTTGAATCAGCAATTTTCGGCTTGAAGTCAGCATAATTGTAACTTCTTGGTGCATATGTCCTTCCAATGAAGAATCCTGCTTTATCGCATATCACTGGATTTCCCTAACCTCAGAGAGAATGCACTCTAGTTCTGCAGGAATACCTCAGAGAGATCAGGTATAGTTCTAAAGTCACATCTGAGAATTAGTTCAGTATCATGGAGTAACCTCACCCTCGTTTGAAGTAAATTGTTAGATGTTATTGAGTTTGCTGCAACTCATGGCAGCCCTGGGGATAGTAGAGCAAAACCAGGCCCCACCGGCAACACTCGCACAATTATTTCTATGTGTGAGCCCGTAGTTACATCTAGGGTGTCACTCAGTCTCCTTGAGTACCTTCCCCTCCTTCACTGCACGCCACTTTATGACACATGATTTCCTTCTAGCCCGAGAACATGTCCAACGTACGTAAGATGATGAAAGTACATAGATGTTCTTCATCTATCTGTCATCTTTCTTTGGATTATTTTCCCACTATTCTATGTTTGCTAAACTTTTTTTTTTCAATGTGAAGATCATTCTCTTTTGAAGACAGAACAAAAATCACAGTAATTTTCTGCTTTTCCATTGCCATGCCCTTTGCTTATTATTATGCAGCATGTTATTTGCTTGACCATCTATGACAGCGTGTGCTGAGTTATCCTTCTTATTTTTGTACATGTCTTGATGTGTTTCTTCTCTCCATTATTCTCTCTGCTCTCTGCTCTGTCTCCCTTTCCATTTTTGGCTAGGACTTTTCTGCACATGTCTTACCATTGCTAATGGCTGTCTTCAAGACGTTCAAGGCAGAATGAGATGACAATTTTCTCAGATTTTGACTTAAAAAGCAACCGATGCTCCTCCAAGTTTTGACTTTGATTTCTGTCAAGCTAGATATTCACCATCCTCCAACAAGCATTTGAAATAAACATATCCAAGATGGAGGCAGTTATGTTTCTTCCAGCATAATTGAATCTCTTCTCCTTCTCTTCCTGATTATTAACATACTGCCCTCCAATCAAAGTAGCAATCTAAAGTAGAAGTCAGGAGTGACCATGATTCTGTGTTGTTTTTTTAAATCATTTTATTGGGGACTAACACCACTCTTATCACAATCAATACATACATCTATTGTGTGCAAAGCACATTTGTATGTGTGTTGCCATCATCATTCTCAAAACATTTTCTTTCTACCGAAATCCTTGGTATTAGCATCTCATATTTCCCCTCCCTCCCTACTCCTCTCTCCCTCATGAACACTTGATAATATATAAATTATTAGTATTTGAATATATTAATTAATGCTATTAATGTTAAATAATAATTTTTGTGAATTATTAATATTAAATAATGATCATTATTTTGTCACATCATATCCTGTCCAATATCTCCCTTCACCCACTTCCCTGTTGCCCATACCCCAGGCAGGAAGTTGTATGCAGAACCTTATAATCAGTTCCCCCTTTCAACCCCACCTTCCCTCCACTCTCCCGGTATAGTCATTCTCACCACTGGCCCTGAAGGGATCATCTGATCCATGTTTCTGGATCCTATCTGTACCAGTTTAGATCCTATCTGTACCATTCTAGCTGGAATTTAAGAACTAGAGAAAAGTTGCACATTTCATTATTACTGCACTGTACTCTGACTGGCTCATCTCCTCCCCGTGACCATGACTGACTTTTACTCCTCATGCAGTACATTCAATCACTCACTGTACTATTGATTGGCAAATATAAGTCCTTTTATTAATCCTGGAGCACTTCTCTCAAATGCATTGTTCATCCTCCATCTTCACTGCCATTGAATTAGCTTTGACTTGCATCATGAGCTGTCCTGGAATTCTGTACTCCTTCACTTAGTGACATATCCTATCCAAGATGAAATTGTGTACATTTTCAGCCTAATAAGATATCTTACATACAAATTAGATTGGATTTGCATGTTACTCAAATTCCATAAAATATTCATTATACACAAGAAAAGACACCAAGGCTTTGCACATCTTAATACTCCCCACATTTCAACTTTGTTCAAACTAGCCACCTGTGAAAATTTCTGTGAAAATTTTCTTCACATTCTCATCATTTAACTAAATTACCTTTCCTCTTAATTTTCTTTTTTATGATCCAACAAAGCAGAATTGCCTACCCCTTTATTTGAGCCTCTGGTGGGCCATCTAATCGACTGTCTCTATAATATTAATTGTTAAACACTCTGACAACAATTTGTTTTCATTCTTTATCCTGGGACAGGCTATGAAACTATTTGAGGTGGGATTCTGGATTGGTCATAGCTGAATACGTGTCACTTTTGCATACATTAGTGTAGTGGATAAAATGATCTCCCAGCAAAGATGTTCACATCCTAGTCCCTGAAATTTGTGGATATGTTACCTTACATGGCAAAGAGGAATCAAACTGGTTTATGGAATAAGATTGTTAATTAGCTGGCCTTCAAATAGAAAAGATACAATACTTTATGCTCATTGAGCTAAACGTAATCACAAGATTCTTACTATTGGACAAGGAAGGGCGGAGTAAACCAATGTGAGGACTGGACCCACTTGTACTGGCTTTGAAGATGGAAGAAGAAGCAACAATCTCAGAAATGCCAGGGGTTTCTAAGATAGAAGCAAGAAGTGGATTCCTCTGTACATCCTCCTGAAAGAATCTGACTCTGCTAACACCTTGATTTTAGCCCTGGAGACCTGGATTTCCCTTCAGGCTGTGGAGCTGTAAGATAATAAATTAATGTTGTCTTAAGTCACTAGGCTTGTGGGAATTAGTTATAAGAGCAAAAGGAAACTCAGACAACTAGCACCTGGTACAGGCTCAGAATTCAGGACAAATGATTTACGGACTAAATGTCGGTATTCTTTAAATCTCAGCTCACTAGGCAATCACTTAGGAATCTAAAGCTAGGGATTTTTCACTGGCTTAAAAATATATAACTTGATGTGTGTGCGAACGGAAATATATCTTTCAAAGGCAGTCCTAGTTGCCAAGACCCTGTGCCCTCTGGAGAAATGAGGAGAGGTCCTCTCATTTCTGTCCTGTAACTCACTGGTTGTCATTTCTCCAATTATCACTGTGGTCATCAGGGACTCCTTACATTGGTAAATATTGATAAACATAATTTTTATTAAAAAGTTGCTTTCTTCAATTGCTTTCCTACAATAAAGGCATTATTTGGAAATGTTGCAAATCCCAGGAACCTGAGACAATCCTTAAATTTAAGCAGAAAAATATGTTTGTAGATGTTAAATTGCATGTTTATGAAGTCTTCTTAAAACTGGGCGCTATTTTTACTTAATTAGTTAGCAATGGCTGCTCTGAGTTTTGAACTCTATGGTCTCTCACTACGGGATCAAATGGACAAGACCAAAGACTAAATAGGAAACGTAGGAAGTGGTGAGATCATGTTGACCAGAGGAAGGAGAACTCGGGGAAGGGGAGTGTGAATGGTTGCAGAGCTCAGAGTGTAGTCCGGGTCACTAAATTATACAAGGAACAACATTGAAATTGTTTATCGTCTGCGTGCATTCCCAAAGCAACAAAAAAAAAGAAGATGTTTTAAAAAATGTAATGAGAACAAAAATTAGCACACCCAATTGCCTTTTTTTTAACCTGATTGAAGCGATGTACAATGTAAAGCTTCAACTACATCTCATTTTTCTTCCCATCATTACATTCTACTCCCTATGATTCGAGACTTATAAAGACCCACTGGAGCTTCCCGTACAGTAAACAAGAAAAGAATAAATGAAGATGCTCTAAATTTGTCCTTTGCTGTACAGACAAAAAGTGTTTGTGAGGAACCAACTTCTTTGTAATCAACCATGTGAAAAGGAAATGACCAAATGTTCTACTATTGAAATGAACACTGTGGATTTCCTCAATCTCTGAGATGCATTTGTGGTCAGAAACCTGAATCTCTGCAATCTTCATTTTGTAGTTTGTGCTTGAGCTCATAGCCATGTTTCTCCGTCTTGCTCTCTGTGTTAGTCCAGGAAGGCTAGCGGAACAAATTTCATAGAGAAGCATATGGATATAAAGAAAGGGTTTATATAACAAAAGGAATGTGACACTAAGAAGGCATCTCAATCCCGTTCAGTACAAAGTCATAAGTCCGATATTAACTCATATGCTCAAAATCAGTCTACAAAGTCTCCTTTTGACTCACGAAGTCACAGGTCAGTGGGTGCAGAATTCTGGCACTGGCAGGGGTTTCCCCATGGCTCCTTACTTCCAGGATTCAGAGTCCATCAGTATTATGCCGCTCCAGCTTCAGAGGTCTGGCTCCATCAGGGCAAAGGCTTGTGGTCTCTCCGCCGGCTCCTCCAGCTTCTCAGACGCTGCCATCTTGTCTTTTCCATCACTCATTACCTTTGAGACTAACTCCCAACAACTGGGGAGATAGCTTCTCATCTTCACGAGGGAAATATCCCGAGATTTCCCAGAAGTCTCAGGAGAAAGTCATTACCACACGGAGGAAGCTTCATTGGCTACTCAATGGCTATCTCCAGATTAACAGGCTAGACTCCGTGCCTACATTTCAATCATAAAATTAACATAAGCACATGACTGTCACACTCTCTTTGTACATAGATCACTTTGAGTTTTGCAAAAGATAATTGACAACATTAAGTCAGGTTACCTTTCATTTAAAAAAATCTCAATTCACAGCCATAAGGCTGGTACACTTACTGACAATGATGCTTCTCCCATACATATGCATGATCCAACTAAGCAAGGAGAGTTGTATTGATTATTTGGATAGACTGGAATATGTTTTTTTTTTTACTGGAATATCTTAAAACAACATCAAAAACACTTTTATTCTTTCTCATTGTGGACTTTCTTCATTCTCACAGGCTAATCTTGCTGGAGCTGTGATGGACAATTGGAGAGCAGCAACAAGGAACCATCTTCCCAGATAGAAGCCCCCTGTCCTCCTCTGGAATCAACTTGATGGCAGTGAGTCTTCCCTCCTTCCTTGTGTACAACGTGGGAGTCCCGGTGGCTTGACTCTCTAACTGCTGCATGGTAATACATTGTCTTTAGTCTATAGGAAAGGAACTGTGGTGGTCGCAAAATGTCATGCCAATCTGATAAATTAAAATGAAGAGATGGAGTCTAGCCTGTCAATGTGGTCACTGATTATTGCCTCCTTGTGAGCGTGGTCCTTCACATTTCTGTTGACAAGCAAAATGGAGTCACACTGATGGCAAGTAAAGTGCTAGAGATGTGTCTTCTGCCATTAGATCCACAGGACTTTCCACCCGTCAGCCAGTGATGATCCTGCATTTGGCACCATAGCATGTGCTTCATGCGTCTTAAAATAATTCATGGGCTAGTATCATACTTAAGGAGTTGATCTGGACTGGGATGTTTTGTTAGCATAATTACTCTTTGATATAAAGCTTTTTCTTGTACTCACATCAGTGCTCCTGGATTTGTTTCTTTAGTCAACCCAGTCAGACCCAGGAACCTTGGTGACACATTGGTGGCACCATGGTTCAGCACTCTGCAGTTAACCTACAATAGTGGCTTGTGCTAGAGCTCATATCCAAGTTTCTCCGTCTTCAGTCATTCGTCTGGAAAAAAATGAGACAGTCTTCCTTGGAAATCTTTTGCAACACTTCTACTCTGTGTGATAGTGTTCCCATGAGTCTGAATTGGCTATGGCACCCAGCAACAACAGCCTGTAGCAACTGCTTTCAAAGTATGATTCCCAGAGCAGCAGCAGCAGCACCACTTTTAAAGGAAGCATATCTATTGCTGTTGTTGTATACTATCAGTCACTCTTCGACTCATTGCAATGTCCTGGCAGAGCAAAAGTATCCTCTAGGGTTTTCTTGACTATAATCTTTATGGAAGCACAGCATCATGTGTGTCTCCACAGGGCCACTGAGGTGGTTAACAACTGTCAAACTTTTTATACCATCCAAGTGCTTCCTTATTAGAAACAATTATTTTCCAGTCATATCCACATCTATTTCACCAGAGATTCTGGGTTAGAGGTCTAGAAAACTGTGGTTTAATAAGCCCTCCAAGCGATTCTAATGAATTCTATTTTTTAAGACCACTTGCCTACATGTGCATGACATTAAAGATACTCTTACCCTGTTTGTTTGCAATATTAATATTTTGATCATTTATCTGATGAGTAAAACCAAGTGTGTTCAAGTGGATTCCAGCTCATGGCCACCTCCTGTGTGTCAATATCAAATTGTACTTCCTATTTTCAATGGCTAGTTTTTCAGAAGTACAATTCCAGGGATTGTTTTTTATGTGGTCCCATAGGCAGACTCA